>JAAXNX010001145.1:0-19742 GCA_036491905.1 Folsomia manolachei
ATCATTTTATCGTTAATTTGGAATTTAACTCTGTTGCCGTAAAATTGAAAACAAACTTACTTTTAATCTGTTTCTTCAAAGGTTTCGTAGCATCCAACCAGTGACTGACATGGTTTGCGTCCGTGAACTGCAATCCGAAGTAATCCTTTTCGATTATATCCAAATTGTAAAAGACTTGCTCGTACAAGTCACTGCCCACTGCTTTTTTCTGTAACCAATCAAGCAGAACAAAAAATTAATGAGATGCATGGAGATTAGGGTTATTAACTAGGAGAGGGGTTGTATAAAAATGTGTTACAATTATTTAAAATACAATTTATACAACCGAAGTTCTAGTACTCTACTATTCCATCATGCCATTTATTTAGTAGAACAAATCCCACCAAAGGCAACAAAACAATTACAATATAGAAATCACAATATATAAAAGGTTGCTCCCTGCACGCAATTCAAATTAGTGCGAATAATTTCATGGAAATTGTGTTAATTTTGCGCATATCAAAAACAAAAGAGAACAGGATTCTCAAAGTCGCCCTTAATCCAATGGGCTACATAGCATCAAAGAAATAATTCACATGGATGATACATTAAAATGTGGGATGGAATGAAATGATATATTATCTTGCCATCAATCTCCTCTGCCGACGGATACACGCTAATAAATTACATTTTTCACGTAAGGTGTAAATTTCCAAGATTCGTAATAGCTCATTAAAAAAATACAGAAGAAACAAGGATCCAAGATATACGTGAATTTTGTCGGAAGTATTACTAGTGAGCGAGGAAGCCATTGCCCTCTTCAAATTGAAATTTTGCAAAAGCCATTAAGCAAAATTGAAAGACCCATTGTTATTAGTTGGACGAATGTACAAACTTCGGTCTTTTAAACATGACATTCTTTTATAAAAATGCATTTCATGTATTCAATGTACACTGCGTTTTTTCATGGCTAAGTAAACCAAGAAACAAGAGCGGAAGGAAGAAACATAAAACATATTGCCTTATTATTTATGTTTGTTTCTTACGATCAAGAACAATCGAAAATGAATTAAAGTTTGTGCATTTTTATAAAATATATAAATGAGCTGAGCCGAGTAAATCACCGACTTTGTTCAGACAACGGCCAATTTTTTAATCCCATAATCTGCAGTTGTATTATTTCCATTCTTTAATTTAACATTGGTGGAGAGAGATAGCATCAATAATAAGTGAGTTAGTCAAGGAATATGGAACGCTTCAATGAATGTCCTTCCTGCCGTTATCCTTATTATGCTTACTCTTTATGCAAATCTTGATTATTAGTTAAAAGTAGAGTAGAGTACAACACTTAAGTATCTCTGTGAAAAATAGTTGAGCCGTATTTCATTTCTCATAATAATAGCGAGCAGGATTAATTTTGTGCAGGATGTTACAATTTCAATTGCCACTTTAATTCAGCATTTTTTCTGATATGCATTCCATGATTTCCTTTTTTGAAGTGAAACGAGTCGGAACAAACTTTAATAATTCAAATGAATTCTTTGCTTTGCTAATTAAATTTCTACCATGCATTCATTGACCATGTCTCAAATTCGCTTGAATTTCCAATCCAATTCTAAGAACAGATTTTCCCGTACCAACAGCCAATGATAGTGCCAGTGTGATTAACCCAATAAGTAATTAATTAATTACACATGTAATGGATTTGCACACAACACAGGTTAGCACCTATAATAGTTACATTTTTGCGATAGTTTCAGTTTGTAAAATAGAAAATATTACTCACATTAAAATTAGATACAAAAAGCTTGGTAAAATACATCAATCACTTCACTTTGAAAGTTAAAATCGACAAATAAAGTAATTATGAGATGTGAGACAATTGTACAAGGTTATGTGTTGTATGAACTATTTTTGAAATATAAAAGATAAAACTGAATCGAGATATTGCATTTTAACTAATGACTGAATTAATGTGTAGTTTGCTTGATCTGAAGTACACCTGCAACGCAACAATAATTTTGACCAGTCATATTGAACCAATTTTATTGTTTGTTTGTACGGTTGCATTTAATTCTAGTTACCACAAATGGGCAATTCTAATTAAAAACACTCTGGTTGTGAACATAACACACTAGCAAAAAATAACTATTAAAAAAATAGTTATGAGTAGTTATATGTAATTCTTATTATACGATCTGCCAAGTGAATACACAGAATTATTATAAATCATTTGAAAGTCAGAATGTGTCAATTGATAATTTACCGGTTCATTATTAATGTGATTATCAATTGATTCAAGAAAATTTTATTTCCTCTTCGCTTCAATTTAATGGGAATTACTAAAAAAAATCGACAAGCCCACTTTTCCGTCGTTTCATAACTTTAAACCACAATAAGACACGTCTTGGCAATTTGGTGCGTGAATTCATTCATATTCATTATGAACTTATACCTCATTAGGCAAATATTCATGCAGAGTTTCATCCTCGTATTTTGATCAAAGTCAAGACCAATCATTTGAAGACTTGTTTGTCGGTTCTTATTTAGACTGCCTGCGTACTGAATAAATCAAAAAGAAGCCTTTCACGCCTAAATAAAAAAATGTCGAATGTTTTGTGGTGTGGTGAATTGCGCGGATTCTCGGTTTAATCCCACTAGGAATAGTTCGTCCGTTTCTACTTAGTCTGTCAGTCAGTTTCATTCTACACCTTGATCTATTTTATTGCAACACAAGCACTAATAACAAACCAAGCCTGTTTTTAAGATGAATTGTTGGATCACGAAATATTTAGCAACAATAGTGATGAGGGTGCAGAATTCCTCTTCATAAGCCTCGCACAGAGCCAACCCACCGATCTCTTTTCTCAGTTGATTCGACACACACATTACAATTACAATTCTCATTCCCAATTGTGATGAGTTGCCTTCCGACCAAACATACTGTTCCAATTACAAGGCACAAATGTGTTTAACACAATTCAAATGATTTTTGAGATGAAAGCTCCCTAGACTATATGAATGCTTATATTACTTACTTTTGAGCTGCAGGGTTTAATATATGAACGAAGGATTTTGCATATTTTTATGCGAAGTTTTAAGACAGGAAACATGAAAAGAAATACATTCACGGTAATAATGGCATGAAGTTGAAGAGAGCTTTATTCACGCTCTTCCTTGCATTTGGTTGTCGATTGTTGAAGAGTCGTTAAAATTTCAATCCTCCGTTCTTTTCTTTCGTATTTGCAGAGAAGTGATGAGATTGGTCTGATCGTTCTTGTTGTGTTGTCATTAAATTTCTTTCCTGCCTCTCGCCAAATTGGCAGTCGTGTCGTTGTCGTGATGAAGTGTCAAAAACGAAATAAAACGATACAAAACAGAAAAATCGTACAAGAGCCGTCCGCCACTTCTTGCATCCGCGTAACAAAATAACAGTTGGATAAAGAAAACGCTCCAGGGTCCAATTGGCACAGAACTGATATTTAGTTCTTCATCCTCACTTCTTGCCCTTACTACATTTTCATTCGCACTCAGGTCAACATCTTAAATTCAACCATTATGGAAATTAAATTCTTTTCAGACAATATTTTCCCAAAAAAGATTTCCTGGTACGTTCTGTCTAGTGTATTTTGCACTACACTGCCCACTCCTTCGATCGTAACCTAAACTGCTTCTTATCATTCATAATGAATGGCCGGCAATAAATATGTCGTGCCATGTCATGCAGTCCATTTAAGAAGGAAATAAATAATGTCAGGATTTATGGAGGACCTCAATTTGGATTGAACCAAGTCAGGAGAGGAGGAGAGGCTCACAGTTAAAAACAATATTTGAACAGAGAAATGAATACAAGTAAATAGAGGGTGGATTGGATTCCAAAAGAGCAACGCCATGCCATACCATTCAAACTCATAACAAACTGTTCATTAAAGAAATACAAGGCGTTGCGTGGATTTGTTGGGTTAGTTCGTTTGTGTTTTATCCTGAGAAGAATGGTTAAAGAACCCAGGAGGTGCGAAGAAGATGCTTATTACTTTTATGGGCTGGTTGGTGCTTGATGGGACTGGGATTTTAGTTGGGATTCATATTCAACTTTGCAAATATAATTCACCATTAAATTACTTTTTTGTAAAATTTGGAGGAATGGCGAACCATTTCCTAAATGGTACTAGAGTTTGTATCAGAGTTTGCATTTATATTTTTCATGAGAAAATCAAATATAGTCATGTCACTTATAAAGCAGAGGTGAGCAGAATGCTTGAAATGGGATGCTTGCAAAGTCACAGATTATTAGATTGTACTGTTAAGTGTTAGGGTAAATATGGATGTTGAAATTATTTCGGGTGGTCTCCAATATTTTTTTCTATATCTCCCGTGTACATCTTGACTGCCCTGGTTAGCTTTACTTTAAATATTATACTATTTCCAATTTAGCAGCTGTGTTTCATCTGTGTAAACCTTGGAGTCAGTTATTTGATCGATAAGGGGTGAGCTGTGCAAAATATGTAATCACATTTCCGTTCAGAAACAAAATCCAATAACGGTCAGTCAGCCAGGAATGCAATTCATGTTTGAGTATTGATAAAACTTTATCAGGCATCAGCAAGCAGAAGGGTTATTGTTGATTTGGGGTGACTGGCTTATTACAAATGTCACATGAAAGCAATTTTGGAGACCACGGGCAAATTAACTATCCGTGTAGTCGGCCACTTTGCTCCTTCCAACAATGTAAGTTACATCGCTACATGTTTCCTATAGATTTCAATTATCCCAACAAGAAAAAACATCAAAATGTACACAAAAAGACGGACTCATACATTATTAGATGTGGCAGCAGAGCGTATTTTCTGTATGTCTTTTTTCGACTAGGTTGTGACGATATGAATATGTCAGCAGCGATATGCATATGACATTGAAATTGAAAAATAAAACAATTAAGTTGAAACCCGACATGAGCTTGATAATGAAAGTCATAGATGCAAAACTGCAAAAGAGAGCTCGCACAAAGAACTGCATTGCACAGATGCACAACGGCACAATTTTGTCAGTAATATTTGCAGGATTTGCTCTAGATTGATGTTAATTCCTTTGCACAGTTTGCAATTATGTAGAATGAAGTCAGCCAAAGCCAGCTTGAGGTAGATAATCTATTACCATTAACAGAAGTAACTCGTATACTATCAATCAACCTGAGAAGATTATGTTTGACATTAAATTGTGAGATATTCTTAAATCTACCCACATGATACAGAATTTTATTAAAGTATGTTGAGCAACATACAGGAGTTCACGAAATAATTACGAGCACAAAGCAGCAACAGTAAGTATCACAGCACAGATTGGATGCTCATTCTTTATACAAAAATCCATCTGTCGAATTAAATTATTTGAATAATGTAGGAGAGGTAAGCAATTAGGGTAAGTCATCCTTCATCTTATGCCAACTATGAGATCGTCCTCATAAAAACAAAATTATGAAAATTGGAAATCCAAAAAATATAATTCGCAGCGAATTATTCGCTCGTGCACTGTAGAAAAGAACACTTATAATATAATCATCCGATAGAATTTGACGTGTTGACAGGAATACATCGTTATGAGGAAGAATATCTGCAAGGATTATTTTACATTTTATTTATGAAGGAATGATTAAACTCGTGCTATGATATGATGCAGCCAAAAAGCAATTATGCCTATATACGGTTACTCAAGACAAGAAATTATAATTAAGATTTAGCCACGATACACCAAACCAGCATTCACAAGTTTATTTTGCAAAAATGCAATCCACTAAAGATGAGCCAAAATCATAATCTGGGTAAATCGAGTTCCTGTTCTGACTGACATTGGTTGGATTCAATTTGTTCAAGAACCAATGTCAAAATAAAAGTGGGATAGTTCAACTATCATAGTTGGAGGCTGTATAATAAATAAGACAAACCAAAAAGCTAAACCAAACCCAACCAACAACCTGATCTCGTCCTTAAGCTTTGTTCGTACAATACCCTAAAGTAATCTGCATTCATAGCATAATGATGATGTATCCGTAGAATAGGTAAGTCGAAGAAGAGCCAAGTGTATAAAATATTGACGACTTACAGGTAATTCGATCGACAAATCAGTTCCATCCAAGACTATGACTTTACACAAGATGCAATTTTTGTTTGGCTTTCCACTTTTGAGAGTGTGGAACGAGGACACTCCCCCCGAGGTAGCGGGACCTGTCACTTTATTTTGACCACCACCGCCATTTTCCTGCGAGTTTTTCCCCTTTCTCCCTCGACCACTGAGGAATCTCAACATTTTCAGAGTCTTCTTTTTAATGGCTTGCTGACGATCCTTTTTATTAGTAACGTTCCCTCATTTCATAATTACGTCACTTTTTATTCTTCATTATTCGCACGGGCAGATCTAGTGGCAGACCAAATGCCAGGAACCAGTCTTTCACTGGCTAATAACGTTGACTTGTCTTGATGGCCAGTTCCATCCAAACCAAGATGGCTTTTCACTCTGATATGCCTTCTTCTCACGTTACAAAATATCGAGTTCTCCGAAATGCAAGTGTTTCTTGAATTGGTATAAGCTCCCGTTGTGTGCGTTTGTAACGATATTTCTGAAGAGAATGGATGTAGTGGATATTTTGGCTTTGGTAATATTTGTAAATTCCAATTGCTAATTTTGTCTTTAGCAACTTAACGTAGTGGTTATCCTGCTGCAGAGTTGACTGTAGAATGAGGTGTTTAGCTCAAGGATTTATTTCACGACTAAATCATGATGGATCTGGATAAGCGAGTAAAAATGTGTTTCCATTCACTTAAAATGACAATAATTGCATATTTTATGTCTGTGTTGGTAAATTATGGTTATGTCACGTATGGTACAATTTTCCTCTTTATGATAAAGGCTTTATCTAATCGGCAGGAGTAAAAACTTCACATGCAGTCACAATGCACTTATAACTAGTGCAAAATATGCGTAGTTTTAACTTACGGTCAATTCTAAACACAATCTTTTGTCTTTGTTCGTTACTAGTTCACGCTAAGAATTAAATAATTTTGGTGCGATCAAAAACCTTTCCAAAGCAAGACTGGCTGTTTTGACCATTGCAAAATATGCGTAGTTTTACCTTACGGTCAATTCTAAACACAATCTTTTGTCTTTGTTCGTTACTAGTTCACGCTAAGAATTAAATAATTTTGGTGCGATCAAAAACCTTTCCAAAGCAAGACTGGCTGTTTTGACCTGGCATCGGCAATTATTTAAATAAAATAATTCGGCATGCATGACATCCAGGAATAAAATTTCACTTTAAATTCCAATCTATGTAAATCGTAGATAAAATTGGCAATAAAATTGTTGTTCGAGGATTGGTATTACTGAGACAATGACTGCATTCCACAAGATCTCTCAACTATGAAACTCAGATCTAGAGTTGTATACAAAATTCCATAAAACAATGCCTTGTAACAAGTTGAAGAAGTTGTAGACTAATAAAATAATGTAAATCAATTTGTCGGTTTATACACTTCCCGGTGGCTACCCGATTGGATAAGTTTCCATTAAAAACTTTGTTAAAACTCGGTTAATCACAATGCTAATGCTAAAATATTTAAGTAGCTCACTTCATGCAAGTAAAATAAACCGTCAGTTAAAAATTATTCAAACTTCAACTTGCAGGATTTACTCTACAAGGCAAACACATTCACCAACTAGAAGAAGGTAACTAACAAATAAGCAAGGATTTATAAGAGTTCAGCTCAGTTTAGCCGAATCTGATTTGTCTTTTTTTCTTATTCTTTTACACTTACAACAAGTCAATGCTCATACCAAACTCGAATAGGTTCTAGTTCTCCTATGAGTGAATCGTTGTAAAAAGTTGGGGAAAGGGCAGGTAACTAACTATACTAAACCAAACTCGTGTAATAAGGGAGTAAAGTAAGACCAGGTAAGAAGAAAGGTATTGCAGGCAATAAGTTGTTGTTGCATGGCAGGGATTCTTGCCCAGGTAGAAAATGTATGTGTACTTTATTTTATGATTCACCTATAAGGCTGGCACATATAACCATGCCGTAGATTTTTATGAGTAGGCTCTCTGGCTGGTTAGTGGATGATGAATAAGCACCGTTTAAACGCTTGAAGTTGTACTCTTCAGACTCATAATAAAGTAAAGTTAAATGTTAAATGAAAGGTGTATGCAATGAAATGGAAAATGGAGAATGGGAGGCAGATGCAGATTAGCTAGCATCAAGTTCGTGGTAAACCAGCCTTGTGGTGGTATGGTAAGGATGCTTTATTACATACATAATATTGAATTGCAGCATAGGACCAGTCAGAGTTCAGAGTGACTCATATAATACGTAATATATGTGAGAGATGGTTTCATTTCAACCAAGTTCCACTCCCCCAACCAAACCAAGCCCATGCTCTTAATAATGCACAACAATGACTTAACCCTATCTTACCACCTTGGCTTCATAAGTATTGAGGTGCATGGGAATATGTGGATATTCAGCGTGGCATTGTTAGTAAACCTAAGACTGTACACATAAGGTTCAAGTGGTTTGGTGTCTGTGTAAGAAGATGAGATACTCAACCCACCCGTGGGGCATTATCCTCTTTTCCTTCATTACTTTTTATGACAACCACTCTCCCATATTTGCAAGAAACAACAAGGAAGGAGCAATACTAGAACAATGATGGAAAATGTTTTTCTCAGGTTCCAATCACCCAAATTGGAATTACAGAAAACCAATTGACATCTATCCACTTGGTAAATAAACAGGCAAATGAAAATAGTCCGGATCTCCACACGTTAGATTTAGTTTGTTGTCCATAAACCACGCTGCATTGGGTATTGCGTTATGCAATTTGCATATGAAAGTATCCAACTTTTTGGAACCATAATTTGTTAACATAAGATAAATATTTAAGATGTCATTTTACCACTTATCTCGCGTTAACAACCGAAGAGAAATCTGAATTAATTATACTATCAATTATCGGGACTGACAATAATTAGTGCATCCATCTACCATGAGGAATGAGATAATGCATTTACTATTATATGCATTCATCTTCATCCAGCCCATAAAAATGGTCCCGTTTCACTTTCTCCATGTCCAAATTAGAGCCTTTTCATGGCAACGTCCCTAAACTGCGATGATGGCACCAAAATGAGAGAAAAAACAGAAAAAAAAGATTTGAGAAAAGTGAGACACATGAAATAGTACAAGTTGAAACTTGTTTGAGAAGGAGAGGAACAAAGTGTGAAGGGTTGTCCGCGGGAAAAAAGGAGCAACCGTTATTATTCTAAATATTTGAGAAAAGTGAGACACATGAAATAGTACAAGTTGAAACTTGTTTGAGAAGGAGAGGAACAAAGTGTGAAGGGTTGTCCGCGGGAAAAAAGGAGCAACCGTTATTTTTATTCTCTGCTCACCACTGGCGGTTGGAAGTTGGCTCCACTTCACTCTCTTGGGTAAGTATTATAACGGTCACTGGAGGATTTTTGGAAATTCCCCAAAATTGGAAAAAAGGACAGGACAAAGGAAGAAGGTAAGATCCCACGGATAAGCACATCTTCTTATCATCTCTTGGGTAAGTAACGGTCACTGGAGGATTTTTGGAAATTCCCCAAAATTGGAAAAAAGGACAGGACAAAGGAAGAAGGTAAGATCCCACGGATAAGCACATCTTCTTATCATTCCCAGTCTGGGAATGGTTGCAGTCGTCCGGTGATTTCATTTTTCTTTTTCGTATCCCTTCCTTCACTGTGATTTAGAGCAATGACCTTTACTATTTGTACCTTTCAGATAGAATTCTGCATCTGCACAAAGAACTAAATTACCGTACAAATTGAAATTTATTTGATTTCACAGATACAAGTATCTTGGATTGGAATTGGATGATAGCAAAATGGGAACACCACAGAAGGATTTAACGATGGAGGAGGAGAAGGAAGACAATAAATTCCTCTATTGTTTTGGGGACTTCACTCTCACTGTGATTTAGAGCAATGACCTTTACTATTTATAAATACCTTTCAGATAGAATTCGGCTAAAGAACTAAATTACCGTATAATTACCGTACAAATTGAAATTTATTTGATTTCACAGATACAAGTATCTTGGAATTGGATGATAGCAAAATGGGAACACCACAGAAGGATTTAACGATGGAGGAGGAGAAGGAAGACAATAAATTCCTCTATTGTTTTGGGGAACCTACGGAACAAGAAACAAACTACCTCATAAAAACGGGACAGTTGGTTCAGCAGGAAGATGGAAACTATGCTAATGTTTCAACGTGAGTGTAAAATGCATATCAATTAAAGACATAATCATTTCATTATTAACTTGACATTGTTAATACTATTGTTTGGATTTAGCCTGTCTGAGAGTGGGTTTACCAAAGATCTTGACCAGTCAATTCTATCCGAACCTGTGACCCCGTATGTTCAACAACATTCTATATTTATTGTCAAAAAACCGCATTTATGTTGCTTGATTGCTAACTAGTAGTGATTTTTTTTTATATTTCATAGAACACAGAGTTCTCCTGCAACCCCCGCTCATGAGATGACTGAAAATGCAGGAGATACTACATTTATTATTGGGCTGGAAGACGTGAATTTATTTCAAACTCCAGTAGGAAACAACCACCACGCGGAATTCAAGTGTTCTCCAGTCCATGACGCCGATACCGTATGTTTTACATTTTTATAGCTTGTCGAAATGAGCATTACAATTTATTAATTTTTACTAGTAGCAGTCTTATTAATCTATAATGTTAATTGTTAAATGTTAATGTTTCACAGCATACAAAGCATTCCTGCAACGCCGGCTGGCGAAGAGGTGACTGAAAACGATGGAGAAAAGGAAAATACCTTCGTTGGACTTGAGGGCGTGGATTTGTTCCAAACTCCGGCAGGAGCGGGTCAAACAATGAGAAACACGCGGAATTCAAAGGTTCTTCAGTCCACGACTCCGATACCGTATGTTTAACAATTTTATTATTTGACAAAATAAGCTTTTTAATTACTGACACAGCTCTATTATTATTCTGTACTTAACATTTCCCAGAATCCAAAGCATTCCTACAACACCGGCTTGCGAAGAGGTGACTGAAAACGATGAGGGTGTGGATTTGTTCCAAACTCCGGCAGGAGCGGGTCAAACAATGAGAAACACGCGGAATTCAAGGGTTCTTCAGTCCACGACTCCGATACCGTATGCTTAACAATATTATTTGACAAAATAAGCTTTTTAATTACTGACACAGCCCTATTATTATTCTGTACTTAAAATTCCCCAGAATCCAAAACATTTCTACAACACCGGCTTGCGAAGAGGTGACTGACAACGATGGAGAAAAGGAAAACACCTTCATTGGACTTGAGGGTGTGGATTTGTTCCAAACTCCGGCAGGAGCGGGTCAAACAATGAGAAACACGCGGAATTCAAGGGCTCGTCAATGTATGACGCCACTGCCGTATGTTCTACTTTTGTTATAATTTGTCAAATTAAGCGTCATAATTACTAACAGCCTTATTATTCTATATTTTGTAGTGTGCAAAGCATTCCTGTAACGCCGGCGGGTGTGGAGATGGCTGAAAACGTCGGAGAGAAGACCTTCATTGGACTTGAAGATGCAAATTTATTTCTAACTCCAGTTGGCACAGCATCTCCAATGAGAACGACTCGCAACTCGCTGTTTTTTAGGCCTGTTACTCCACTACTGTATGTTAAGCATTGTACATTTTTTTTAAAGCAATCACTAACTACTACCGTTTGTTGCTGTAATGTTTAATAGGTTGCAAGGCACTCCTGCAACCCCTCGAGGAAAAAGGGCTGGACTAGTCCGAGAAAACACGTTTATTGGACTTGAAGATATGTTTCAAAGCACCAAACCCGTTGCCACAAATGTATGTTAAATATTTTAATAATTTGTCAAAATACGCGTTGTAATATCAACAATTTAACAGAGTACGAAACACTCCTGTAACGCCGGCTGGTGAGGAGTGCACTGAAAACGTTGGAGAAAAAACATTCATTGGGTTAGACGACGTGAATTTGTTTCATACTCCAGCTCCATTAGGACCGGCATCGGCAATGAGAAAGACGCGGAATTCCAAGACTGTCGAACGTGTGACTCCACTGTAGGTTCAACATTGTTTGTTAGTCTAGTCTCGTAATGTACGATTAATAAACCTAATTATTACTATGAATTTCATAGTTTAAAAGGCACTCCTGCAACCCCTCGAGGAAAACTCGTCCGAGAAAACACATTCGTTGGGCTTGAAGATGTGAATATGTTCCAAAGCCCCTTGGGAACGGTAAAATCTTCTCCAACGGCTATTTCCCGGAATTCAACTTCTTCGACATCTTCTCATCCGCTTATTGAGTTTTGCACTCCGACCACTAACTCGGAAAACCCCTTGGGAACGGTAAAATCTTCTCCAACGGCTATTTCCAGGAATTCAACTTCTTCGACATCTTCTCATCCGCTTATTGAGTTTTGCACTCCGACCACTAACTCGGAAAACCCCTCGAGGCGATCAAAAACGTTTTCTGGGCCGAAGAGTAGCTCATCAGCTTTGCAAACCAAAAAACAAAGCATGTCGCTTGATTTACTCAAATTTGAGGATAGTAACGCAAGGTAAGAAGAAAAAAACAAAACTTGATATTAATTGGGCTCAGTGAAACTATTATTAAATTCAAACTAAATATATTCTGTCCCATTATTTTGCAGCTTGCTTTCTCAAGGACAGGACGCTGTCAATTTAATGATTTTGGATAGCAGCAAGGACTGCTCAGTTTCTCCGTGCGTTTAATACCAAGTTTATTTAACTTTGCTGTTAATAATGTTAATTTTATGTATTTTGCTGGTACAGAGAAGATTGGGAGTTGGATGACACCTTTGACGCCGTGACAAAACTTTTGGCCAAGGCAGATGCACAAGATGCGGAAGAAGCGATGCGAAATGCTCAAGTGCTGAAGGAAATTCCAGTAATGTGCTCCCCCGGACGCGGCTCAGCAGTTTTGGGCACGCCATCGCAATCTGCATCTCCATTAAAGTCCAAACGTGTGTTGCAACTTTGTGGAAAGAACACATTGTTTTCTCCAAGCCCTCCACGTCCATTACCAAATTCAGCATCTACTCCAATTTTTAAAACCCCAACCTCTCGCCCTAAGACGGCAAAAGTTCCAAGTTCTGCATCAAGGACACTGTATTATACTCCAGGTATGATTGAGATGGACTTTCGTCTTTTGTCGAAAAAAAGTGAAAATAATTCAGTCAGACAAAAACTATTATACGCTTAATTAAAGTTTAATTATTAAACTATAGCAAAAGTGGACAGTGGGCTTCGAAAATCATCAGGATTTTCATTGGGTTTGGATTCGCCAGTTGCTGATTATATTCATTCAAAGGCAGCCCCCACGCCATTCCAAAGAGTTCGAGGATTTGCTGGAATTCCAAGCGGAGTTATGTCCACAGACAAACCCGTTAACTCGAAATCGTTCGCATCGAGGATTCCTCGCCCAACCCCTGCGTTCCTTGCCAAATACAACACAAAACTCGGATCAGCATCTGGATTACAGACGACTGAATCTAAATTCAAACAGCTTCAGTACAATGGATCGAAGGCAACATTGATGAACAACGCATCTTTTGTCGAAAAACATCAGAAAGAAAATTACGTTGGTGAAAGACATACTGGTAAGTATCTAAAAATATTATTAGTTGCTTGAGTTTGTAATGTCTGAAACGAATCCCCAGCCTTCGAAACAAACACAAATTCATTTTATTTTACGTATTCATGAAGGTGTTCGAGCAGAAAATGAGGACGTGTCCCTGGTTCAAGGAGGAGTGGTCGAGAAAAAGTTTTTGGGACAAAAACTTCCAAAGTTGCCATCCCAGTAAGGCAACCTTATAATTTTCATGCATAAGGGTTTTGGTTTACATCTTTTTGACATTCTAGGCCTGAGTAAGAATCATGCATGCTGAATAATGGGAATCAGAGTCCGAACTCTCATTCCGTCCACGTTATCCAACTTTTTAAATTAAAAATTTTAATGTAAGCTATTTAACTCGTATTATGTTCATGATATATTTTTATATGGGGTGAGCTTGTTGAAGTTTAAAACATGAAATTTATGTGATTACTACATTTCTGTGATGAATAAAATTGTGAAAAGTTTATGAATTAGTTCCACTAGGTAGGTAAGAGGATGTAATAATATAATGAACAGTACAATTTCTGAAATTTGTTAAGTTTTATTTATTATATAAGGCCTTTTTAGTAGTACTTATTTCTACCATGAAAAGTAATGGAGTTAAATTGTAAACATGAAAAGTAACAAACAAAAAGACTGGTATTGAATTAAATATTGACCAGGGACTCACAGGAGTTAAGTTGACAAATAAAGACGATGAAAATAATTTAGAAATTCGTAGCACTTGTATATTAGAAAAAAGTATAAATTGAAGATAAGGTTTGCAATTTAATTTCATAAGGACAAAAAAAAATCTCGTGGTATTTAATAGAAAAAATTGTAAACCTGTACCCTAAATTACTTGCAAATAACGGTTGAGAGAAATTAGGTTACATTATTTAATGAATGAATGGTAAGTAGAAAAATGCAAGTGTAGTAATGACGCAGGAATGAAAGATTAACATCTGCTTCGATCCTGTTGTCTTTGACGAGGTGCGGCACGAATAATGTTATCGACTCGCATAATCATTTCGGCAGCTTCAGAAGCAGCAAATACAACCCGGCGCTTAACAGCATAAGATTCTGTAATTCCCAATTCAGCTACGCATCCTACTTTTCCTTCGTCCATGTCTAAATTGAATTAAAACCAATTAATGACTTGTCCCTCGTACATAAATAACATATCAAAAACGAAATTGTGCTAAACTTACTTAGCCCAAAAGTCTTGTCCCCTTTGCTGTGATGAGCTTTCAATTGACTCACGAGTTCAGCGGAATCAAAACCAGCATTATCAGCAATTACAGTTGGAAGAGCCTAAACAAAATTAACCAGTCACCGTTCAGAAATTAATTTAAATGACTGCATTCTTAATGTTTTCTTGTCAAATCAAAAATTACCAGTAGTGCTCGAGCATACGCTTCAATTGCAACAGCTTCTTTTCCCGCAGTCTCCGTGGCCAGTTTTGAAACCGCCGTGGACATCAGGACCTCACTGCAACCTCCACCATACACAGTTCGAGTTTCCTTCACAGTTGCTGCCAAGACACAAAGGGCATCATGAAGTGATCGCTCCGCCTCATCAATGATTTGCTGAGTGGCACCCCGGATCACGATGGTACAAGCTTCTCCACGAGCCACGCCACTAAAGTGAATAACTTTATCTTCACCAATCATTATTTCATGAACCAATTTGCAAGAGCCAATTTTCACGTTGGCAGGATCATCAAAAGTTGACACGATGTCACCTCCAGTGACCAGGGCGAGTCGCTCGATTCCGTCAAAATCTGCGTGCTCAATAGCCATTACTCCAGCATCAGCAAAAAGTTGTTCAGGGTAGTTGTAAATCAATTGCCTACAAAAAAAACAAAAGTCAAAAACACAAACTTGAGTTATAATTATGATTAATCACATACCGATTGATGAAAACATTGATATCATGCTTCAGAATACCTATCAACTTTATCCTTCATCTTCTCCTTTTCTGCCATCTCAATCTCCGCAACCTTAGTAGTAGAATCAACCTTGACTCGAGATCCAAATACTTTAATCTTATCCGTGTCCATTGGCGTATTGGCTACTAAAATTTTGCAATTCTCAATCCGATGAGGTTGGTTAACACCAATCTTTTTATCCAAAATGAATCCCTCCGCCAAAAATGATTCTTTCAAAGTTCCACCCTGTTTCTTTAAGATTTGAATGGCATCCAAATTCCCAGATCCTTTCAAACGGGAAACAGCATCAACAGCCAAATTAGCAAAGTGTTCCTTATGCTGAGACAATATTTTCGAGCTCAAAGTCGTTCTTGCAATATTTAGCAAATCTTCCTTAAACTTGACGGGATCCCCACTGCAAAATTNCAAAATTCAAACATAAAAAACCATAAATAACTTGCCTAATCCCACTTAAACTTCCTTCACTCACCCATTATCCGCCGCCGAATTCTCCAACGCCTCCAAAGCCACTGCCGCCGCACACCTCCACCCCTTTAGAACAGTTTGTGGATGCAACTTCATCTCCACCAATTTTTCACCCTCTCGCAGAAGTTCCGCAGCCAGCACAGTAACGGATGTTGTTCCATCACCCACTTCATCATCCTGGATTTTTGACATATCCACCAAAATCTTGGCTGCGGGATTATCCACACCAATCGACCTCAGAATCGTGGCACCATCATTCGTCACCTCAATCTAAACAAGACACAGTCATCAATCAACCCCAATTCAATCAATTAACCCTCTTCTCCTTATCCTTACCGTTCCCTCATTCCTCCCCAACCCCACAAGAATCTTATCCATACCCTTCGGTCCTAGGGTGGACTTGACCAAATCCCCAATTGCAATGGCACCAATGAAACTGCTCATCCGAGCTATTTCCGCCTTTTCCTGCTCCGCATCCGCCCTCAGGATCCTGACCGGATTTAGAGACACCTACAAACACAAAAATACCTATTAATACCCAGTCCCACTCCTCCCACCAACCCCCACCTCCTCCATACTTACCATCTTCAACCTTGACAAGCTTCCCAACAAAACCTTGCTCACAACTTGCAAAAATTATTAATTCTCCCAAAATCTACCTTCACCAAGAAAAAGAGACCGACTAACTTTTTTAGTTTCTTCCAGAACAAATTCTGGCATGCCTTCCTACACCGGTGGGGGATTTGGTTGTTCCCTCTCAAATCTCAACTTACCCTCCCAAAGGCCTCCAGTGGTGGTGGGCGTTTACTCCGGAGCTTATCAAAAACCAGGGTTCTTCTCCTCGGAAAAGTGGGTAATTTCTCCAAAATCCGGGCATCACTAATTTTACGCGATTTCGATAAATCTTTCAAAATTAGTTGGTTACCATTATCCCGGAATATTTGGGTTTTTTACGCTACTCGGGTTCTGTACAAGTTTCAGGTTTTCCCGACATCTGTTGGCAGTAGGTGACCAGATCCTGAGCTGAATCATTCGAGAGATTTGACAGTAGGGAGTTGACTAAATAACACAATTATTCGCTGTCAGCAGTTTCAAGAAATTTCTATAATTTCCCTAAATTACTGCAAAAATTAGAATGGATAACAATTTTGCGGACGCATTTGCCGACGATAATGACGAGATTGGGGGTGCTGGACTAGGAGAAGGGGATCAAATTGATGGTCTCGCACTTGCCGATGGGGAGGCGGACCCTGCTGCGGAATTTTTGGCGAGGGAACAAGAAGAATTGGCTGGGTTAGAGGATGATGCGGAGGAAATCAGACCGCCGCCTGTGGTCACTAATGGGTTCTCTTCAGGTAAGGAGGCTTAATTTAAGTTAAGGTCATGTAACGATTGATTAGGGATTAGTTTGAATATTTGCTTATTTTCTCTAGAAATGGATCCTAGAAGAAGTCCATCCCCTGTTTTTAATGAGCCTTCCACCCAGAGGGAAAGAACTCCGAGAGAGGAACCGGAAAAGATTCGGCGTTGGAGGGAAGAACAGCAGGAACGGTTACAAAAGAAAGGTGGGCGGAATTGGAGTTAATCATGATTTAATTAGGTTGTTAGGATTTTAATTATTTGTTTTAAATAAAATAGATGAGGATGAGGAAAAGAAGAAGACGGAAATGAGGGAGGCAGCCAGTAAAGAGTTGGAGGAATGGTAATACAACCCATGATGAACAAGTGGTTAAAACCCGGAATGCAAACAGGTACTGGATAATTTGTGAATATGTCAATTTATATCGTACTTTATGTAAAATAACAATTGGACAAATGTCTTAATTTCTCGAGAAACAAATGAAATAACTTTAAATGTGTCCTGTTCCCAAAATGTTTGACCTTTCTGTCATTTATTGTAATGAAACGGGAAATGATCTCGTGTGACTATATTGTTTCAATGGTTCCATGCTTTCCTGTTTCTTCAATCCTAGGGAAGCGTCAAAGTAAGAAATCATAGTTTCAGATGGTTCTAATCTGTTCCTGTAATCCCGTCCTGTAAAGTATTGTAGTGAATTTGTCGTAGTTTGGCTTGAATGAACGTACGTGTGCTGTGGTGTGGCCTGGAATTTGTTGAGTATACCTTACCCTAGTGACCTTTGTGACTGAGTGTAGTAGTCGACATTTGATATTTATTTTGTACCTTGTTATTAACTTTGAAATAATTACATCTTATTTCAGGAGTGCTGAAAAGGAACTTGTGGCAGATACAGAACCAATGACGCCTGGAACAGAATGGGAAAGAATTGCGAAATTATGCGATTTTAATCCTAAAGCTAGTAAACATACAAAAGACATTTCTCGTATGCGTTCCATCATCCTCCAAGTGAAACAAACTCCGCCAGGAAAAGCTCTGACGAACTCAAACTAAATTCATCAATCATAATAAAAAAGTTTTCAGGGAACGTTTTTTGCTGGTGGTGTGGTTAAATGAAGGAATACATGCACGAGTAAATGTCTGTAATAAGTGGAAGTTAAATTTATTTAAAATTAAGTAAGTAAAAAAGAAGGCGTATCTGTAATCCACACCAAAACTAGGTACTATCTATATTTATTGTAAGCAGCATTTAAAGTATGATTTCTAGACATTTCTCAGAGTTGTCATTGTGGATGGTTTATTAGTTTCAATGATTTTATTAGAAGACTCTAATACACACACTAGTCTGTAATAAGTGGAAGTTAAATTTATTTAAAATTAAGTAAGTAAAAAAGAAGGCGTATCTGTAATCCACACCAAAACTAGGTACTATCTATATTTATTGTAAGCAAGTCAGAATTTGTGTAAATCTTTTTTTAGTGAAACTACTTACTACAACTGGTCCTAAGGTCAGGTCAGGGAGTAATGGCGTATAAATTGTAAGTAATGCAATGCGAGTAAAGGAGCGTCTGTCTTTTTGAATTGAATGACAGTTTGCTACAGTGTGTGTATTAGAGTCTTCTAATAAAATCATTGAAACTAATAAACCATCCACAATGACAACTCTGAGAAATGTCTAGAAATCATACTTTAAATGCTGCATACAAAAAATAAATGTATTGCCAATTTAGCCATTGACTAGCTGTATTTTTTGAAGACGCTATTTTAATAGCTTAAACTTATCTTTGAATTGTTTTACTTTATTTAAAAAATTAATTATTTTCTTGATTAAATTACCTAATTTTAGATAACATACGCTACGACTCCAACCAAGAATGGTGAACACAATCTTGTCAGTCAATTTGTATATGACAAAATGATTACTCTGTAGTTTACATCCACTCTTACTTTTCTCTAGATTAACGATTTTAATTTTGACTAAGAAGGATTTACAGATAGTATCCCACGCTATCTTACGAACTAGAAGATTAATTAATTAGTTAAATAGATTAATTACATATTAGCCTGTCTTTGTAACATGGTAGCAAATCTTTGCGTAATGAGTAGGCTAACATCCACAAATCTTTGGGCACAGTTATCCATACAAGCTTCCGTTTTGGATTCAAATTTCGAAGAAGGTTGTCCCATACACTTTTCCCAACATAGATCCGTCATGGCCTGGACCTGGAACAAAATACACATTACAAAAAGGCACAACCGACATCTTATCCTATC
>JAAXNX010001146.1:0-19741 GCA_036491905.1 Folsomia manolachei
ATAAGTGGCTCGAAAGTCGTTTAGTTGTTGTAAATGCTTTATGTGGCACACACCGTTTGTGTACTCCTGCTAGATGCGTCTTCTTCATTCATCATGTTTCGACGTGTATCTAGTTTGACGAGCTCCTACAATATAAATTAATGAAACAAATGGATTGTAATCAATTTACGATATGTAATTAGGATAGTTAAGAAAATCTCACTTTCCGAGATGAATCCTGTCGCAAACTTGCATTTTCAGTGGATTGTTGATCACTCAAACTGGTGTCGGAACGGTTCTAGAAACATGCTGGAATTTAGCTTGTTGATTAGCAGTTTATACGGTTGTTCATGAAAGTTTGACTACCTCTTTAATATCCTCGTTCGATGTTTTATGTCGCCTTCTAGAACTATTGCGACGGCTCGGTTCCTTAAACTCGAACCGGCGCTTTTTTGATGGCATCTTTACAAGTGTTTTATAGATGCCACCGATTATTGCGTCAACACGCCAAAAGTTGAGAAATGAGTCTGCGTTCGCCCAGTAGTACTAATTTTAATAAAACTAAAAGAAATGATCATAGATATCAAGATTCAAGATCACCTTCATTCGACAGTTCCCATGACCTTTTAGTGAAAAGCCATTTAAAACTTTATTTTGTGTTCTATCCATACCCTTACTACAGCCGTCCCGTCCCAGCCCACGTCCAAGTCCAATACCACTTAAAATTAGAATACTAAATTCAAAATTTTTGTAAAAATGAATCCGACCAATTCAAACGAAGAGAATATTTCTCCACATCACGACAATGCATCATCAAGGTTTCCCATGAACTTATCCTCACTTTTCAAGCAACAAGAAAAAGCTTGGAAGGGACCATTCAGCTTCGTTCATGCATGCGATCCACAACTGGGTCTTATTGAGAAACATATTTTAAAACTAGATAACCCTGGCTGGAATGTAGACCTGACTCATTTAAGGTGCACAATCAAAATGGTCAATGAAATTGTACCGAAGCCAAAATTTCTAGTGATTGGTGGGGACATGGTGGACACACCGCCCTACAACGACAGTTTGGACATTCACTCTGCTCAGTATAAAGATTTTAAGGAGTGCTTTAACCAATTGGATCCAGAAATCAAATTAATATTTGTTTGTGGGAATCATGACATTGGAGACATGCCTACACTTTCAACCATGGAGGTTTACAAAAAGGAATTTGGACCAGACTACTTTTCTTTTTGGGAAGGAGGGGTAAGAAATAATCTGAGCAATGGATGTAACCTTCATAACTTATTCAATTTACTATTACGTGAAGGTCAAATTCACAGTTTTCAATAGTCAATATTTCAAGTTTCCTGAACTGTTGGAGATGGAGTATTTTCAACAAATGGACTTTTTAAGAAATGCCAAAAAGGATGATGCTATCCACCATGGTATGATTATGAACTAAATGCCATAATAAGGCGACATATTAAGGCGACAAGGAAATGAAAAGGCATTAAATAATGTTTCTCGAATTGCAGTTGTTTTTCAGCACATTCCTTTGTGCATGGAATGCGAAGACGAAATTGACATTTCCTTCTTGAATATTGATAAGTGTGCCAGAAAAGAAGTTTTAGATGGAATTAGCAATTCAGGTACTGTGCAGTTGTAGTTTTGATTGAATTGGGAAACTACTGAAATTGCGTGTAGCTTTTATTAATTGCAATTTTCTATTTGGTACTAGGTGTGAAACATATATTTTACGGTCACACACACCGCAATGGAATAAGCAAAGTTCGATCCATAGAACAAATCCAAACTGCAGCGGTTGGTGGTACATTTGACGACACCCGAAGCGGATTCCGACTTGTTTACATCTCAGAGGACAGCATAACACACGAATATATACCGTTGTTGGTACAATTCAAAGAAGTTGATGTTCCGATAGACAACAGCGAAGAAATTGAAAACGCTCTTCTTCAGAAAGTCGCCAAGTTAGAAATTGCATAGGAATTGCACTATTGGCTAATCTCGTCAATCATCCCCAACCCCACAAACATTTATAATAAAGAATCAAAATTTCAGTCTAATATAAATATTGCACTTTTGCAAATTGATACGCACGAATTTCATGCAAATAAGTATACGACAATTTCCAAAACGGGTGCAAAATGATGTGAAAAGTAGAATGAGTCAATACATCTATTTAGTTCCAAAAATTACATGTTGCTATACGATTTTAAGGTATGGGATTCATGTAGCCACTGCCATTAGTAGTTTTATGTACACAAAATTCCCATCTGTATTTTCTCAATCTGAAAGAAGGGAGTGAGAGTTCAAATATTTTTGACCTTAAACCTTAAACTTCCAGTAAACAGCGTCGTGCAGCACTATTGCTAAGAATTTGTTGAAGCTGGTTCTGTACTTAAAATTGAGATTTAATGATATGACATTTCACATAACAAATGTATGGGTAATGGCTTCATCAAGGTTAAGATTAACTTTATCAAATCCTGGTCCACATAGCTGTGACCCAGTATATGATGTACTCATCTTCTCAGTCTTCTTTCGGGAGTATACATGATAAGTAACTTCAACTATTAAACTTTAAAATGAGGCAGATTGGCATTGCCGTTTTGAGTATCTTGGGATTATTGTTGGTTGGAGATTTTAGTGTGGGTGCAAATCATCGACACGGACCCAGAGCCATTGGTCAAGCTCATGGTTGGCGACAAAGCTTCCATCCATCAGAACATGGTCACAACGATTACGACCAGTACGAGTTTGGTCAACAAACTCAAGTGTATGATGATGTAGGTGACGACCATGACACTCAACAAACTGTTAACAATGAGGATTTCGAAGGAATCGTTCCGGCTAAACATTATGTAACTACAAGGCCTGAAAGTACTACCCCCCGCAATTCAGAAACCATTACACCAGCAAGATATCGGGGACAAAATCATCCAGAAGTTACCACAAGTCTTGGGAAAATAAGAGGACAGAAAGTTCGGTAAAGACTCTTATAAACTGACGTATGCTGCATGACAAATTGATTTCTTTTGTCTTTTATACACCAAAAGGCTTACTACAGGGAAAGTTATATATGAGTTTTTGGGCATACCATTCGCACAACCTCCAACCGGCGAATTGAGATTTAAACCACCAGTTCCAATTCAGAACTACCCCCGCTCAGAAACCATTACACCAGCAAGATATCGGGGACAAAATCATCCAGAAGTTACCACAAGTCTTGGGAAAATAAAAGGACAGAAAGTTCGGTAAAGACTCTTATAAATTGACGTACGAGGTGCTGCGTGACAAATTTATTTATTTTGTTCTTTTATACACCAAAAGGCTTACTACAGGGAAAGTTATATATGAGTTTTTGGGCATACCATTCGCACAACCTCCAACCGGCGAATTGAGATTTAAACCACCAGTTCCAATTCAGAACTTTGATTCTACATACGAAGCAACCCGACTTCCCAATGCTTGTATACAAGTAATACTTCCAAATTACAATCGTGTTGGAAAATACATATATTAATATGATGGATTTACGTATTTACCGCAAAAATAGGAAAATATTGAAGTTTTTGGAAATTTTTCTGGAGAAAAAACTTGGATTCCGAATACAAATATTTCAGAAGATTGTCTTTATTTGAACGTTTGGGTTCCAGAAGAAGTTTTCAATAGCAAAGATGACAAACTGGAGTCCGTCTTGTTTTGGATTTACGGTGGAGGTACGTGACATACCAATGAACTGACCAAGCAAATTATCAGCATTTTTGTTGAGCTTTCTCTTCTGCAGGTTTCTTTAGTGGCAGCAGCTCGTTGGATATTTATAATGGGGCTTATTTAGCTGGACAAGAGGGATTGATTGTGGTGTCGTTTCAAGTAATGCTCCAGTTGTTTAATAAATGTAATGCAAATATTTCCCGATGTTACCAGCTTATCATGTCAATTTATAGTATCGTGTGGGACCATTTGGATTTCTTTACTTTGGAACGGAAGACGCACCAGGAAATGTCGGACTATGGGATCAAAATTTTGCACTAAAATTTGTACACGATCATATTGCAAGTTTTGGAGGAGATCCAGGTACACATATAAGGAAGAAAGCTTGAACCAATAATGTAAATACTACTTGCAAAATATCAACCAATTTACAGATGAAGTTACAATATTTGGGGAGAGTGCTGGTAGTGTAAGCGTCTCTCATCACCTGTTATCACCAGAAAGCAAACCATATTTTAAAAGGGCATACATGATGTCAGGCGTATCGACAGTATCAATTATAGGATCTGTCCATCCCTCCATTTTAAGAAGTCGGTCAATTAAATTAGCAAAGCTGGCTGGGTGCAATATTCAGCAAGTAAGTTCACCGCTATGCAAATACAAGTAATTAAACTCGGTCACATATCTTATTGTAATTGAATTCTACGAGTGAAGGTTATTAGGTTATCGGTATTTACGAGATATTTGCACTTATTCAAGGATTGCTTATCTTTTACATGGAATATAGTCGCCGCAGCAAATAGCTACCTGTCTGCGGGCAAAAGATCCCAACACATTGATGAAGTTACAATGGAGCCTGACAAATAATAAAATGTTGGAATTTGCATTCATACCAACGATCGATGGAAAGTTTGTGAAAGACTTTCCAGCAAATGTAAACTGTCGATACGCCTGACATCATGTATGCCCTTTTAAAATATGGTTTGCTTTCTGGTGATAACAGGTGATGAGAGACGCTAAGAGAACGGATTTAATGATAGGAACAGTTCAAGATGAAGGTATTAAAGATATTGATTGCTAATTCGGATTTAATATGATTTAACATATTTGTGCATATAATTAATGATTCTATGATTAATGATGCTATGATAGGTTCGTATTTCATACTGTACAAATATTTGAAATACTTTCACCACGACAAGTCTACCAATCTCGGCCGAGACAGGTTTGTTGAAATCATGAAAAGACATTTTCGGCGATTACTCTGACTTGGAACAGCTCGCGATACTTAATGAGGTAAGAATTCTTCCATGATTAACCTTTGACCTAACATTTTGTAATTACGTAATGATAACTTATTCAGTATACAAACTGGGAAAATCCTGACGATGGCTTGGTGAATCAACAACGACTTTCCGACGCAGTTGGCGACTGTTATTTTATTTGTCCTAGCAGGAAATTTGCGGATGCATGGTCAAACAGAGGACTAAAAGTTTTTTATAGTCACTTTACCCACGTGAGTATATATGAATTTCACCAAGGAATACATAATAAATTAACATTGGCTAATGATAGCTTTATTTTACAATCATCAAAACTTCTGTAGAGATCATCGTCCAACCAATGGGCCCCTTGGATGGGTGTGATGCATAGTGACGAAGTTGAATACATGTTTGCCCACCCATTAAATACCGCAAATAAATTCACCCCCGGAGAGAAACAAATCAGCATTTACATGACAAGATTACTGGCAAACTTCGCAAGAACCGGGTAAGTTTTACTTACTTTCACCTTCGTAAACTTTTCTTTAATTGCCAAATTTTTACAGAACTCCGTCCGAAAGTTGGCATCCTTATACCTCCGAGACTCCAATCTATGTCGAGTTCAATGCAACAAATCCCAGTGACAAGTCCACTCCTAACCGATACGGACCACGACCCAATCAATGTCAGTTTTGGAACAAATTCCTTCCCCAACTACGAAGCATTCGACCATCTCATTCTCAAATAGTGGGTGGACGTCCATTGGCCAGAAGAGAGCAAACTCTGTCTCAAAATCCATTCTACACAAACTTTGGTGGCAATCAAGGAGGAATTCATGGGGGTCAAGGATTCCACTACCAAACCTGGGACAATAGTAATGCAGACCACACACAATATGGTCCAATAGCTCCAAAATATTTTGGTCGAACTTCGGCAGGAAAGCGTCCAACTGGTCCCTGTTGCCAAAACTGCTGTAGTGTTGGAGGCGAGGCTAATTTTGTGACGCCAGCTCCCGTTTGAAATCATTTCGCTCAACAAATGAGTACTTGAAATTCATTACCAAAATTAATTCGATAATAAATTCGTCCATTACAAATGAAGTGGTAGAAGAATCCAAGTTTATTCCACCAAGATTGCATTTTATGAGAAAAATCATGATAAATGAAGAAAGTTGCATTCATGGGAATTTGAGACAAAACGGGGCCAGTTTGCGATTCCGGTTCAAGAAAAGTGTCAGAAGCACATGTTGGAAGCAACTCTGAAATAAATATAACTTTGGAGTTTAGATTAGTTGGAAATTAATTTTGAACGGTGTTATCTTATTGTCTTATCATCATGGACAAAAGGAAACGATCCCCTCAAGAGGACACGCAACCTGGAGGTTCCTCATCCAAAAAATCCGTTGCTTCCAGTATTAAAATTATCCCGTCGAAAATTGTGAGTCGAGATGAAAACTATTTGGAGGAATTAAAAAAGATTTGGCTCAACAAAGGAGATTTTTCAGGTAGTAGGACTACTTTTTTTGCATTTCCTTCATCCTTTTTTAAATATTGTTTTACTGCCAATTATTCCAGATTCCGACGTTACTTTGGGGGCAGTACCCTTCCAACATGGGGAGTGCCGGCAGTTTGTTGAAAATGAGGGATTTCTGGACGAATTTGTGGAAAATTTTGATGGTTTCGAGTTTCAAGAGAAAGCCAGCGATCTGTTTCAGTTTCGACAGTCGGATGATTTAAAATCCTATGTGGACCCTCATGTTTATCAAATTATGTAGGATTTAGTACCAAATGCACGCACATTAGCTATGAAAGTAATTTTTAGAAATAAGTATTCTTAATTTCAGGGGATACCTAACGGATAATATACTTCCTTGGCTGAAGTCTGTGACGGGACTACCATTAAATGGGAATATTGACTTGTTTCTTTCCGACTACAGGAAAAACGGTAGATGAGATACAATTTTAGCAATACATTTTACTTCAAATTTTCAAATATTATATTCAAACATAGATTTTCTTCTGTGCCACGATGATGAGCTCGACTCGCGAAGAATTGCTTTCATGCTTTACCTCAGTAAAAATTGGAAACCAGAATTTGGAGGAAACTTGGACCTTTTTTCTGCAACAGAAGATATTCATCCGAAAGATGTGGTTAAATCAATTATACCAGAATTCAACAAGTTTGTCTTCTTCGCAGTGGGTGCGACCTCATTTCATCAGGTGACTTAATAATTCCATCATTATACTTTGAATTTATTTATGTCACTGATTTCTTCTGCGAATTGTAATCTATTGAATTTGTTTATGCGGTACAGGTTAGTGAAGTAACAGAAGATGGAGTGAAACGGCTTGCTTTGAGTGGATTGGTTTTATGGTAGGTAACAAAATTTGTGGACTTTATTCTCAACTTCAAACGATGGATATGCAATAATTCATATTTGTGGTGCATATATACTAATTTTTATAATCGTGACATAACAGCTTGGGTTCTCATTTTTAATTGGATTGGACTTTTACAAATTATTTAATTTCATAGGGGATCCTCTTCCAAGACCCAAAATTCAGTTTCCAAAAGACGAAGGATATTTATTGGATGACCACGTAACATCTTGCCGGGTACGACCACTAACCTTTTTTTTAATTTGTTTCACTCTGTAATTAACTGTTAAATCTTTTCAGGATATCATTTCAAAAACATGCTCCGAAGGCTATCTTGATGAAGCAACCCTGCAGGACATAAATGAGCAAGTTTCGGAAGAATCCCAAATTCTCATTCCTGGATTTCTAAAAGATTCCTTCTACGAAGCCATTTGCAAAGATATAGTGGATAAAGATGCCAAATTTGTAAAGGTCGGACCTCCAAATGTTGCCTGTTACCATGAAATGTGTAAAGGACCGCCACTTCCCTTGTCGACACATAATAATGACACGCCTGCCGAAGAATTACCAAACAATATAGATGGACTTTGGCAGTTTTTTCACTCCAAAGAGTTCCTTGAATTATTAGAGAAGATAACAGAACTGCCATTTTGTTCGTCAAAAGAGCTACAGGGCCACAAGTTCTCTACGCAAATATTCTCAGGGTTCCTATTCTTTGTTGAGGTGTGGGGGTGCAAAACAAACGGGCGATTCAGAAAACAAAGAGGACTCCGCAATCTTGAAAAGTAATGAAAACAAGAAACACAAAGAAGTGAATTCTGACGAGGAGGAGGAGGAGGAAGTTGAGGACCCCAATTTAGTTGATATCAGCTACTTTTTTGCCAGTAAGTGGAACGAAGGTTGGGGAGGACTTACAATTTACAATACGGATGATGGAGAACAGCTCATCACAATTCCGCCCGAAGGAAATTGTTTGGCAATTGTCGTTAGAAATTCTTCTGTAAATTCGTATGTAAATTATATCAATTGTAATGCTGACGAAGAACTGTTTTTTGTTTATACCATGACGTGCGCATTGGATGGCAACTTATAGTTTGTAAAGAAATAAAGAAAGGTTGAAATTGACTTTAAATTTAATGTCGTTTTTTTTGCAAATACATACAATACTTATTATCATTAAATACTACAACACTTTGATTTCTCTTTCCCAGTCCTTCTGGAAATGTCGTTTTACTCATCAAAATGAGACAATACCAAACATCAATACTTAATTATTTTAGTATTAAGTCCATCACTCGGCAGTGACTAAGATTGCCTTTGCATTTGTTCCGATACGAATCTATCTAGTTTTCCCAGTAAATCTCATATTATTCTATATCCAATTTAATGAATGATACCCAATTTGATTGGCAAATTACTTATTGAATTACATAAACTCGCAAACTGGAACAATGTGTAAAAATACAAAATAATTTTCATAATAATCTCGAGAGATACAGCTGGTTTAAGTATTTAGATTCAAGTTTAAAAAATAACGCAACTGTAAATAAACAGCTAGTTCTGTATAAATAAATAATAATAATAACAGTGAAAATGAAGAAAATATTATGGAATATGAGCAGGACAAAATGAGTGGAAAGTTTCTTGGTCCAACTTCCATGATTTCCTAACAGCACAAGGGAAATGCACAGCTTGTTTGCAACCCCTTTTGAGACTGAAAAAATATTAATTTAGTATAAGAACCAATTGGTTAAGTATATTATAAAACAACATACCATCCAATTGTGGCACCTTTATTGCCGCAAGTTGTGCAACTATCCTTCGTGGAATGTGATAGAGTATCTTCCAATCCGTGAAGTTTACTGCCAATTAGTACAACACTACCAGCCCATAACGCACAATCTATAAAAAAACATTGTACTTTAATTTAAACAGCATTTATCATACACAAAAATAAAGCGTTTATGCAAATATGATGTCGTAAATAAATACCCTGGTGCATCCAAGTTTCAACTTTGGTAGCTGATTTAGATTTTCCAGATCCTTTGATTTGCTCAGTATAATATGGGCCAAAAAGATCTCCCAGTTTTTGGGTGTGGGGACCCAAATTGCAGAAACAGCATAGCCATGGGACTTCCGGGTCAAATTGAATTTGGCCTCTTGGCTGAAAATTAAAAAAGATCTTTAGTTATACACGTACATGATTTATGAGTATAGTATTCACAATCTTGCAGTCTTACCTTGGACGTTATAGGTTCCACATCTAACTCTTCTTTTTCTCCACGGTAAAACACAGCTTTTCCTCCAATAACTTTCAGTGAGGGTGCTTTGTCCTTCTCCGATGTACTTGTGCTAGGAGTTGGACCATTGACATGCTGTAGAGTAGGTGATTTAACAAATACTGTGGGGACTGGGAGTGGTTTGGGAACAGAACACAACTTAAAAAGCGAGCGCCTATTTTTGTACACTCTTTTCTTTTTAATTGGCACTCCACCGAGAGGAGTTAAATTTGTTGGAGGTCCAGCAGAAGATATGATGTTGCTGGCATCGGCAGCATGAGGAGTTGAGCTCGATGGATCCATTGTATTTTGTAATGTAATTGACATCATTTCTGGGGTCATAGAGTCTGAAGAACCCAGGTTTAAATTTGGCAGAAGAGTTATCGGCTTCTTTCGTGGTCTGGGTCGCTTAGGTTTAGGGGCGATCGTTGCTGAAGTTGAGTCACCAGTTGCAGCAGGGTCAGAAGTTACAGAAAGTATTTTTGTTACCACGTTCTTCTTCCTTGGTCTAGGTTTAGCTTTTGGTTTCTGATTTGACCCAGTTATTTCTGATGTATCAGCAAATGGAGTTATAAAACCGCTTGAAACACTTGCAATGGTTGACTCGATATCAGCAATTGTAGAACTTTTTGGCTCGCCCATTCCAAGCATTACGGTTTTGGAAACTTTGACTGGACCCGATTGTTTTGGAGTATTTTGAAATGATATGCTATTATTTGGGAGGAAATTCAAGCCTTGATTCCCATTTATTTGCGGCACTGCAAGTATGGTTGGAGTGGATGTAAGAGGAGGTTGTCCCGAGATGTCTAGTCGAGGCTTTTTTGGTTTTCTGGGCTGTTTGATGCCCTTTTTTGCCTTTGACGACAAAGGAGTCGCAATATCTGGTGAGAGGTTGGAGGATGTGGGTTGGATTGGACTTGTTAATGGAGTTGAAGGTCTCTCACCTCCGGATTGGTCAATTTTCAATTCCTGAGTGTCGGAAGTATTTTTTCGCTTCCTTGGTTTGGCCGGTGATTTTCTTGGTTTAGTAGGTTTCTTCATGTCCAAACTCTCGTGCAAAGTGCTGTTTTGCTGTACCTGGGTAGAAGTAGTGGGTGTGAGGGCAGAGTCAGTTACCTTTGAAGGACTGGAACTATTTGAACTGTTGTGTTTCATATCAAGTAAAGCTTGAGCCACTTCCACCTCCAAGTATGCCTTTCTTTGTTGAAATTCCAATTGCTTCAATTCGTGCTTGGTTTGCTTTTTCTTTTTCTTCTTTTCAGTCTTGGGTTGGTCACCAGTTGGAGTTTCTACAGGTGGTATCTCGTCCAAGATCAATGATTGATTCATAATAGCAGATTCCGATGCAGTGGTAGCAGCAACTTTTTTTACTTTTGGGGGTCGTGGTTTTCGGGGGGTTTTGGGCTTTGTAGCTTTTCCAGGTGTTACATTAGTCGAACTGATGATTGAATTTACCGAGTCCGACAACAATTGTAAGTTAGATGCAACACTGGACGGCGTATTGAGTAAACTCTCAGTTTCCATGCGTTGACCAACATTTTCTTTAGGAGTAGGAGGAAGCGGGGTGAGAATAAGATTCAGTTCAGCACCCTGAGATCCAGTCACCTTTGCAGGACCACTCTTGAGGGATGCAATTGGGACCACAGGAGAAACATCGACACTTTGGCGAGAGGACTTGGACCTGCGCCTTGGCACTGCCGAAGCTGGAGTCGTGAAGGGTGTAGAGGATGCTTTGGTATTATTATCCGCAAAATCTGATGTACTAAAAGAAGAGATCATTTCAAGACTCGATCCAGTTTCCATCTCAGGCTGAGATTGAACGCCTAATGAAATATCATTCCCGTCAGTAGAATCTAACACCAACGTTGTGTCAGCATCATGAAGACCCTCACGAACTTCTGTTTCGAATTCTCCTTCTATGTCGTGTTTCTTACTACCAGTTGAAGATTTCAATTTTGAAGATTTTGGAGCCTTTATTTTGGTTCGCTGACGAGCGCCACCCCTCTTTTTGGTAACTTTAGCTTTCTTTATTGTTGGCTCTGATAGTTCTTCATTAGCCACTGCCGTGTCATTTATCGTCTCAAGCTTCAAATTTACAGGATTAGAAATTTTTCGTTTTCTTCCAGTAGCAGTGGTACTGGTAGCTGCAACCAGAGTTTTTCCTTTTTTGGGAATTTTACCTTTAGCCATGGGTTTGGCTTTTCGTCTAGGGGTGCCTGATTTAGGTTGAACCTGCTCCACTTGTTCTTCAGAAAGGTCCAAACTCGTAGATTTTGAAGGGATTCCTGGTGTGATACTCTTTTCTTTTGCAAGTCGAGGACTAGGCATACGAACCGGTGTGTCCCGCTTGGATTTCTTATTGTTAGTAACCTTTTTCGGAGATGGGGGAGTCTTTACGTCAGGTTCAACGGCTGTAACGGCAGAACTTTCGGATACCGGTTTTTCCTTTGCCTTCCGAGGTGCCCGCTTTGGAGTTTCAATAGTTTCCTCTTCCGCAACACTTTCCTTAGACGCCCTACTGCTTTCTCGTCGGTTGAGTGGGCTTTTTTCCTTTAGAAGGCTGGATCTAGTTGGAGATGGGCTTGTTTCTTTTACTTTTCGTGGTGAACGCGGAGAAGCTTTTGGCACCTTTACCTTCACTAACTTTATCTTTTCCTTGGGGGATGCTGATGGTTTTTTGGCCGGACTTGGACTTGGAGATTTCTTAGTAGATGAAGTTGAGGCAGGTCGAAGTGGCGGGGAAGTAATTTCCTTTGGGGACTTGCTCCTTGATGTCGACATTTCCTTATAGCTCACAGATCCTCGTTTAGACCTCGACGTAGTTGATCTTGATCGATCCTCTACTTTTGCTTCTTCCGGTTTCTTTGTCTGCTCTTTTGCAGCACGCATTCGAATAGGGCGAATCGGAATTGCATTGATTTCTGCTTCTAACTGCAACAATAATGCATCAGGGAAGTCGGGCGATTCGGGCTCAAGATCAACTTTACTAGGTGATTTTTTCTGCTTCTTCTTAGCCATTGATATTTTTGTTGTGCGTCCTTTCGCTTTACTGTAAGGAGAGAGGGATGCTTTCTTTTTCCCAATGGTAGACTTTCCACGAGTTACCTTTGGTTTCTTCTTCTGGTGTTCCTCTTGGCCTTCGTGCTCATCTGGTAGCAGTTCATCATCTTTCAACTCTGCCGGAGAACTTTTATTCTTGTCCAGGTTTTTCATCTGTGTTTTTGTTGCAGCCCGAGGTGGGGTGGATAATTGACTTTCCAAAGTTAGTTCTGGATTTTCAGGATTCGATGACATTGAAGATCTGTGACGACCTCTTTTAGTAAGAGTAGGAGTAAGTTTCTTGGTGGGGCTTCCCTTGGTTGAAGTCGCTTTTTTAGTCTTAGGAGATTTTCCAGCCTTCCTTCCTCCCCTCCTAGTCTGACTAATTGTTGACGCGGATGCTACTGCAATTGTTGGGAAGGTGTCATTCATGGGGACCACTGACTCGTCCCCGCCAATGGAGTCAGTCGCAGCCCTTATTGTTGTAGGAATAATGTCATTATCATTATTTGTGAGAGCACCTTTCTTTGATTTCTTTGGAGTTTTCTTGGAGGCAGTGCTCTTCTTTCCGGTCGATAATTCTGGATCAGAGAATGAGGGATTATTACTGTCCTCCGTACCGCTGCCCATGCTTCCACTGCCACCAACCACGGTTGAAATTTGCTGCTCTTGCATCTGCATCATTTTTCTCATACTAGCCTTTGTTCTAGCCCCGGACTGCATGTTCTAAAAAAATAGCAATGAGAACAAACCCATAATTATATAACTTAAGTCTTGAATCCAAACGAAACAAATTGTAAAATATAAACGAAACTCGACCACGACCAGAAATGAAGACTAGCGAAATTCATAATAACGACTGTGCCTTAAAATACCATAACACTTACCGTTCAATTTGCAGCCTTTAAATTGATTCGTGTCTATGATTGACAAGAAATGTCGAATACACATACTATACTCACTCAGTTGGTGAATATTTCTTGTTATTAGAAATCCCTCACTAAAACTTGGAAACCAGCTGAGTTGACCGATTCAACGTGCAGCAAACAATAAAATAGAAGAGTTCAAGCTGGATCCAAATACACGTGTCCTTCTCCTTTTCCACCATTGAAACAGCGAGATTTTATTTTGCCATTTCAATCCTGAAATCACTCTAAAGTAGGCTAAATTGAGACGAAAAATATTCTAACACCGCACTGATGAGTCAAGAAATTCTTCTGAATCTGCTGTGCTGAATGAAAATATTATTTTGTGAACTAATACAGCTACATACAACAGCGACTAGATGTACATTACAAGCTGTAATTTACCCACTAACTTAACTAACTGACTGAGTGACTGACTTGGATTGTTATTTGTGCTGAGCACTTTTTACGACAAACAAGCAATCGTCTCATTTCGGTTGTGCTGGGAGGAGCAACCATCCTACTCGGATTTGCACATTGAAATTGATGTTAAAAAACAACTACCAGTTACGTTACGAGAGTGACTGAGTGAGAAGCAATGCATTGGAAACTGTGCATGTATTACGTAATGTTAAGTCATGTTATTACCGACCGGTGCAACCACGCTTAATCTTAAATGGTTGCATTCATTTGCAGTAAAAAACCTTTGCGAAAATCTGACGGAGATGCACCTGTTGTAGATGTTCAACAATGATGGGCATGCGGCGTTATTTCCCATAACATAATCAAAGTGTAAGACTGAATCCTTTCTCACCTGTAATCGTACCGGAATCATATGATGCCCATTACTGGAAGCTGATGACACCACACCAGGGGTTGGTGGGGGACTTAATAGAGCTCTGCTACTAGACACACTACTACTGGGACTCGTTGATTCACTCCGGCCCCCATTCGAGAACAACGCCATGTGATGATTTGCGGAGTTTATGGAGTTGTCATTTGACGGATTTTGTACTTGCTCAGATGAAGAAGTCATTATAGCATTGGTATGATTGTTTGGGGTTGAATTTGCAGTTTTCGACATCCCGGGCGTAACATTGGGCATTATTTGTTGTTGTATTCGTTGCGACTCTGAGTTTTTAGAATTTTGGGAGTGAATCGGAATGGTTGGGCTGTGGTACGGAGATGTTGAGTGTTGCAAATTACTCTGGTTAGGAGGTAGCGACATGTGTCCTTGAGGAGTTTGTGACTGAGGGTACATGGATTGTTGGAGTGGCTGTGGCTGTGGCGTCAGATGAACTGGAATTGCCGGTTGTTGTTGATGATAATGGGGTGACCCCATTGGAATTGGAACTGGGGTCGTGGGGCTGTGTGGCATACTAGGAACAGGACTGGGTGGACTTTGTTGACTTACAAATCTTGACAAATTCATAAGTGCATGTTGTGGTTGCTGTTGTTGTGGGGGTAGGACAGCCGGATGCATCCGTTGTTGTTGATGCTGATGTTGTACATAGGGTGGATATGGACTTTGTGCCTGGGGTGGGTGTGAGTAAGCGTCCGTCTGGTATGGGGATTGCTGTTGCTGTTGAGGGTGTGTGGATGAGCCAACTTCAACCGATTGTTGTGACTGGTAGTAAGAGTGATGTCCCCATTGTTGATGTTGGTGAGAGTAATGTGTTGCCTGTGGGGCTGGGGCCTGAGTGTGACCCTGGTAAGAGTAGTTCTGATAGTAGGACTGCTGTTGTGATTGTGGGGTAGGATAACCACCCCCATGGCTGTAGTATCCTGAATGAAGATGTGGTGAAGGGGATAGAGATGGTTGGGGGACATGTTGCATGGGTGGAGCAGGGGATGATGATGGTGGGGCCATGATTGGGGTAGGGCAGTACCTCTGACCTCCACCTTGACTCCCATTTTGGGGGTCCATTTTTTGAATTTGCTTCCTGTCCGAGTATCAGTTAATCTGGGTGAAACACAAAGAAATTCAAAATTAATGCGACCCTCATCAAACTAAGTTGTGTACTACCTTATGAAGGAATAATTTATTCTTTAAGAGCTACCATGTTATGGTAATCCAACTTCCTTAAAACAACTTCACTTGAACACAAATTATTTTTGCTTCATGTAACAAGTCACTTGTGACAAGTGTAGTATTAACAATGTGTGAACCAAATTTATATTCATAAAACCATCCCAGAATAGTATGCTCCAAATATGGAAACGATTTCAAAATGAGTAAATAATTTACGTCTATCTATTCACTTGCACTGGACACACTTGTGCATAAAGACAAATAATTTATGATATCCGTTNATCCCAGAATAGTATGCTCCAAATATGGAAACGATTTCAAAATGAGTAAATAATTTACGTCTATCTATTCACTTGCACTGGACACACTTGTGCATAAAGACAAATAATTTATGATATCCGTTTAATCAACTGTACAGTAACCGAATTCTTGCGTTTCATTACACTTCAATTTTCTACTCGTTTACATCTTTACACAGTTTTTTGACAAGAATTGAAGTTGTCAATTCCAACCAATAATTTTAGTACATTGATTAAATCAATTCTCATTTACCGACTTTTTAGTATAAAGCGGAAGAACTGACTATAAAGATATTAACAGCGCGGTGCACCTTCCCGTAATATTAACCAACTGACTTTTCTCGTTACGAGTTGCATTTTACACCAACAAAATTCTTTTTTACCCACATCAACTCCCTCACTACATGCACATTACCCACAATTGTCTGTTATTGGATTTTACTAACTGCTGAAACGGGATGAGATACATATTTTTGCACTGGTGAGAATTGAGACAAGTCAAGTTAGATTGAAGATTGAGGATTACCGAATTCCTTATTTTACTCTCTCCTTCAATCCTAATGCAACTAGTTTTAACTTTATTACCTTTATGAATTGGTTGACGTTGACACGCTGACTGAATATTTTAATTGGGGTACAACCAATTCATAAAGGTAATAAAGTTAAAACTAGTTGCATTAGGATTGAAGGAGAGTAAAATAAGGAATTCGGTAATCTTCTAACTGACTTTTCTCGTTACGAGTTGCATTTTACACCAACAAAATTCTTTTTTACCCACATCAACTCACTCACTACATGCACATTACCCACAATTGTCTGTTATTGGATTTTACTAACTGCTGAAACGGGATGAGGAGATACATATTTTTGCACTGGTGAGAATTGAGACAAGTCCAGTTAGAAGATTACCGAATTCCTTATTTTACTCTCCTTCAATCCTAATGCAACTAGTTTTAACTTTATTACCTTTATGAATTGGTTGACGTTGACACGCTGACTGAATATTTTAATTGGGGTCCAAATAATAAGCAATCAACTCCCGAAAGTGGGTAAGAAGCCGTTCCAGTCTTACTAATCGGAAGTCGTCTCATTTGAAATGTTGGTGTATTTCCAGTTCTCTTATATTCATTCCATCCATGCTATACTTGAATCGATTGTGTCTTTTACTTGGACATAGCGGGAAGCATTTGCTGTAAGAAAGGTTCTTTCCTCTCTCCAACTCTTACCGTAGTTTCATTTCCTAAACATCTAGTCTCCTACCATTTCCATCCCATGCTCAGAGACGCTGTATTTCCAGCACAGTCTCACGTTATACAGATAAGAGCAGAGAGGAGTGAGTGAGATAAAGCATGGAAATTGTCACTTTTCGGAAACTTGTAAATTGGGATTCCAAAATTTGTTTATTCTAATTACATTGTAGTATACGAAAGTGGATAGTAAATGTTGTATAGTTAGTGGTGGTAGGGATGGGATAAATTTTGATCGTGTGATTTATGAATGGAGTCTCCACTCTTTATCCAGCATCCAAAACTCAAACCTTTTGGGATGCTGCTAAAGCATATTTGGTCCGAGTTTTCTTACTGGGGTTTTAGCTTGGTTTAGTTGCTGGGATGAAAATGAATAGCAATGTTGGAGCTTCTCTTAAGATTTTTGAGAAATATTGTATTAAATACGCAGGCAGGTAGTGTGACATTACTAATGTCACATTAGTAGATGCTTGCTTTTTGTATAATTTTGTAAAGTTATGTTTAATTTGTATATGCATCTTATCGATACCCGATAATCGGCTGAACAAATTAGCGTATCAGACTATGAATTTGACGGGAATGAAAAGAGTATAATTGAAGCATTGGCAATTTTGCCAACTTTAATGTAAGTAAGGGTTGGCTATGATATTTATTAAACTGACTGAAAAAGTGAGTCACTTATTTTTTTCTTGTCAAGTTTAAAAAATTAGGACATGATTTGATCGCCGAGGAATTGGAACCTAGTTTATTTCCTTTTTTTGCCTGTGATAAATTAATACGCAAAATAAACCTTCGACTTTTAAATGGTAATTGCGCTTTAGTCCAAACTTTTCTTTTCCTTTAAAGTGTTAGGTTTCACTCAACTCCCATCCTATTCGCTTTAATATTTTAAGTAATTTCTATTTGCATGTACATGTATGTCACGCTAAAAAATAAAACTCAACTCTTTTGTCCAGTTATAATTTCTCGTCTCGTCGCCCTTATCTTAATCACTCCAGACAGACTAAACACAAAACGAATGCATATAGGAGCAGAGTTTTAATGTGTTTTATGACTTTCTTAATAGCCGAGAAGTTTTTCGTTCGACATGCATATATATTTATTACTTGCGGAACCTCTATGTTCATCCATCCATAGTATTCAAAATAATGCTTACAATAAAATTAAATGCATGAATTTTCTTTCTTCTTGTTTAGCTAACAAAGTCTGACCATGTAATCTCTTATTTACTCGTGGTCGTGATATTTTGGCGTTTTCATAATCTTTTAAATTTTTTTGAAAGCGAGACAACCCGATTATTATTTGAGTTTCACTCACGATAAGATACGAACGCACCTTCTTTCGATTTTCACTCAAAGTTGACTCTGAGATGAGAGTCGTTGAGCCAAATGATGTAACAAAACTCCCAACCTGAAATACGATTTTCATTCCCAGCCACTCTGATATTACGGCATGCATATACATCGCGTTATTTCTAATCAAGCAATATAATGTTGAATGAAACTCGCGACGAATTGTGCTATAAGCACAGCATTTCATGTTTTTGATGTTTGGACCGACTGCAACCGGGATCGGATTCTGTCGAGCTTGGTTGGATAAGGAATGCCTCCAGATCCGCGTGAAGAATTTCTCTCTGAAATCGTTGTTCCCTGAATTTAATTCAGCAATGGCTTGGTTTCACTGTTATCCTGTTATGTTGCGATGCAGTTGGTGATGGATAGAACATCCAAGCCAGCCTCAACCAAACCATTGCTACACATTTCTCTTCTCGGGGAACGAAAAAAGTTTTCCGGATTCGTAGTGAATTCGGTTCTGGTCTGGCTTTCTCCGTCCAACTGGGTTCATGGTCAGGTTCATGTTCCACTTGTGCAGTTCATACTCCCCCAACTTCAATTTGCAGCCCTTTTCAGATGGACAGACATGGGCAATGTTTCTGGCATGTTTATTGAGTTGAGCGGTATGCAAGCCAAACCGTGAAAGTTTATGTTGCACAACTTGTTTGTAATAAGAACCTGGATGGAGTGAAATCAAGTTGGAAAGTTGACGAGGAGGGGATGAGTAATATCTTATTATTGATTGATTATGATTTTACAACTATGCGCACAAGAAGGATTTTAAATTTAAAATAAAAGTGCAACTGGCTCGAGGGAATGGAGATTTTGAGGCGATTTGTTGTGTGTGCTTATTCCAACCATTAGCTGAATGTTTCATAGTATGTCACAACGACCAAGGCGTATTATTTATTGGTTTGAAAATTGTGAGTACAGGATTTTTCACATGCAGTGCTTACAACATAGATTTGTATCCTTTTGTCACGTAATCTGGATTTAGTTGATTCACAGATGAAACACCTGTTGGTATTTAAATGGATTGTAACTCTGTAATGCTGACCCTTAAACTCTCATTGTCGGGAAAGTACATTCAATAAATAGTAATTATGTAACCGTACCAGTTAATGCCATCATGAGGTCCAACTCGTCTTTAAATATTTGTAGTATTTTCCTCGCACCTGCCTCCCCGTTAACACTCAAGCCCCACAGCAATGGTCGACCAACAAAAACCTGACGGACAAATGATGTCATAAGCAAAACATTTCAC
>JAAXNX010001147.1:0-19729 GCA_036491905.1 Folsomia manolachei
TTGAAAGGACAGTGAGAATCTTATTCTCACTTTTCTACTTGTCTGAGGAAATGAGCGCCCAAACCAAATCTGAACGCCGCCGCCGTCATGATGATCTGTAGAGAATTCTTGAAATAGATTTTGTTTCTTGCTTACATAATGAAGCAATTACAGTAACATGTGCCGCAGTGATTTCGACATTGCGACCTTAAAACGTCCTACGTCAAATAGACTAAATACGTCGTAAAAAACACCCCCGACGTAACAATCATCGTAAAAAAGTTTCCAGCCAGCTTCAGAAAATCATAGAAAGCGTCATGAAACTGGAAAAACTTATAAAAAGCCTCCTCCACCTTAACCTTAGTATTATTGTTGGCCCTCCTCTTCCCACCCTCGCCCAAACTTCCTCCACCCCGCTCCAACTCCATTCTATACAGGCTTAGACCAAGATGGAAACCGTTTTTCCAGGAATTTTTCCAGGAATTTCTCCAACCTCCGCCATCTTTGGTCATGACCTCGTCCGGGTACAAGGAGAGGAAAACATGATTCCAATAAGTCTTTATGTGAACCAGTCTCAAAGACGTGAAGGTCTGAGAACACTCTCTTCCCGTCATGTAAGGGAGGAGGAGGAAGGACACCTTATTCCCAACTGGTTCCTTATTCAAGTTCCGTTCCTCCTCCTGCTTGGCGACGAGGCGATGATAGGTCCCGTTCCAGGTGGGTTACAGCCAGGGGCGAATATCCGGTGTGGTATACTCGGACTTTGGAGTTTTGCTCGAGTTTTAACACAGTTTTGTAGAGGGTGGGTGGCAGTTCGGGGTCGATTTCGAGGCTATCGAGATTTGGGAGAGGCTTGAAGTTGTAGTGGGAGTTCTCCGTTTGAGAGGAGAGGTCAAGGGGGTTGGATTCTTGGGGAGACTTCCTGTCGCCACCTTTGGCGTCAAGGTTGTTCGGACCTAAAATTGTTTTCCAAGTTGTGGGAATTGCAAGAGTGAATGTGGGTGGGATTGCGGTCATTTGGGAGAAAGTTATGTCGACTTGGGTGTCGTTGAATCATGGAGGAAAGGAAAGCAAGGTTACAATTGATAAGAGCGTGGTTTAGGATCTTATCTTTTCATTTTCTTACCTTATCGGTGTGATATTATCCGCCAACTCAAAAAAGCTTGTGAGAATCCCACCCTGCGCCAAGTAGCCAAAATATAGAACTCCAGCACAGTTACAGGCAAACCAAGTCAGGCCAATTTTGGAGGAGAATCGTGACGCCAGAGGTATTTTATGGCCGTGCATGTACACCAGAGGAAATATTAGTGGGGCCAGATCAAACACGGAGTAGGACGAGCCATGCGACTGAATCAAGAAGAACAGCGGAAGGAACAAGGAACAATTTAGAAAGGTCCAGTGCGAGTCTAGATTCGGTTTGTGTCTCCATTCTGGAAATTTTCGAAAAGTTTCAAAATTTTGAAATAATTTCGAAATTTCGACAAGACTCACCCGCAAACAGCACATCATACGCCTCCTTCCCAAAAGAAACCAACCCCATAACCCACCAAAACATTAAAGACGACCAAATACAGCATCAAAATTTCGCCATATCCTTTCCAATCCCTCAACTGGTTCGTCTTCCTCGCAAAATAATTAACCGGAGTCACCACAAAACTATCCGGAGACAGATTCAGGTCCCGAAAATCCTCCCATCCCACCCTCCCATGGTAGATGGAGTCCCAAAGGATAAGTGGAAGGCAAAATAAGGCCCCCAGCAGTAAAAAGGTGAAGATCCGGACATGAAAATACCTCATCCCCAGCAACTTGTGGGAAATTCCCCTCTGCAAATAGAAAAAGAGTGGGATACAGGCGTAGGAGAGGAAGAATTCGGGGTCATTCCAAACTCCGAGGACGGTTAAAGCGGCGATGGGTGTGACCCGGGTGAGGGGTGAGTAGCCGGAGGCCTTCATCCGTTTCAAGAGGAGGACACGTCCAACCACCGTCACTTTTTGGGAGGGCTGAATACTTCTCCAGGAGAGGAATGTAGGCGTCGTAGGCGTGGAAGGAGGAGGACACGAGGTACAGGAGGATGGCGAATAGGACGAGGTTTAGGGAGGAGGGATGGCTGCGTGGGGCGAATACGAGGAGGACTTGCGACGAGGCGAGGGTTACGAGGCGGATGGTGGAGGAGTTGGAGGTGGATGGAGAAGAAGGAGCGTTGGTGGGTGGAGGAGGAGGAGGAGAAGGTTGTGGAGGTGGTTGGGGGGCGAGTTTTCGACGTCGCCCAGTTCTAGGTCGGGTTGAAGATAAGTTGTCCTCTCCAGGTTCGTCAGAAGAGTCTCGATTCCAATCTGGGTCACGACGACGTCGGCGCCGAGGTCGTGACGAGCTTGGGACGTGTGTATATGGCGTCATCGCCATAATTTTGCGGATTTGTCTCTTCTAGCTTGTTTTCTTCCGGAGTTTCTTTGCTGACTGGGTCCTTCTTTAGTGAAGGGTCATTAAGTCGGCAAAACTTGATTAAAATGTAGTCCACGAGGAAGGAGAGGACCAAATGGAACAAGCGTGGGATTAGGAGGAGTAGTTTAGTATTCGGAATTTTCTCCTTTCCAATGGGATGGCTGTAGGAGAGAAAGTAATTGAAGATAAGGTAAGGAAAGTAGATGGTGGCGTGGAGAAGGGCGATGGAGTGGGTGGGATGGGTGGAGTTGAATCCATCGGGTTTGAAGACTTGGAGATCAAAGTAGTCGCCTGGAAAAGAATGTTTGATAAGAATGAGCTTTTACTTTCTTCAATATATGGATAAGTGCTTATCGTAAGTGGCTTATCTTACTAACCGGCAATGACTTCAATGGAGTTGCTCAGCTCGTCTTGATGAATCCATCCGGTTTGAAGGTTAAGGGTTAGAATGATTCTGAGGAGGATGAGAAGTTCGTANTTGAAGGTTAAGGGTTAGAATGATTCTGAGGAGGATGAGAAGTTCGTATAGTCCGGTAAGCCGGATTCTTTGGAGTTCGGTGCGTGGTTTACCTGCAAGTTTTGATAAGCAATTATCGAAATAAGTAGGCTTGATAATTTTAGAATTTTAGAAGATTTGCTTACTTGGAACAATTTGAGAGTTTTCCTTCTCTTCCGCAATTCTCCGTACGACTTGCATTCTTAAGGGGTAGGGTGTGCTTGATAAGCACGGCTTATCGCTGGGTTAATCTAGTAAATTATGACGTATGATAAGTTACTTATCAAGGATGAATTTCCGATACAGAAAGTTCGTTATAGCCAAGACAAGTACTCCGAATCAGCCGCTTTCCCCAACTAATCGATACTATTGTGTTGTGCTTTCTCCAACTTTCTCTTTCCAACCCGACTCTCGGTGTGGAGTATGATACCCGGGTAGCTGTGGAGTGCGGGGAAAGTACTCCAGCATGGAATTGGCCGGTAAGGCATTTTCTCCAGCACTTTCTCCAGCAAGAGAGAGAGAGAGTTTCGCAGAGTGAAAACAAAAGTGCGAATATTTGCAGGCTAGAAACTCATTTGGTTTGGAAAGCCATGCAGTTCTGAGACGTTCGCTTATCTTATCGGCAAGCACTTATCGAAGCTCGAAGAGAAGGTATAGCATCTGATAAGTGCTTTTAGTATATTTTAAATCGTAGATAAATTCATATTGGCTTTATGCATTGGCAAATTCTGTTGGAGAAAGTATTGCAAAATTGGTCAAAAAAATGCGATGAATTGGCAATGTTGGTCTTCCAAAACATAAATTTCAGCGGTTTGATTGTACTATATTTACAATTGCTTTTGTAGTAATTTGCAGCACTTTTCACTTCAAACGGTAGGAATTTTGCATGTGCCAAAATTTTGCAGAACAAAAGCATCGAGTAGCGGTGGCGGTTAATATTCGACGCTAAAATATTCGTGTCATTCCCTCGCAATTTTTTTGCAGTTTTTTTAGTTTGGTCAAAAAAGGTAATTTACGACACTGTCAAGGAGCGAATTCGCAATTTTTGTGTCTTAATTCTTGACTTATCTTGCAGGTTATCTTTCCAAAACAAAGGAAGATCTGAGGTGAGGATAATGGAGAATAAGAACATGGAAGTCGATAAGGAAGTTGAAATGGAGGCTGGCGCAATCGCCAACGAGTCGGAGGCGACACCGGTGACTTTGATTGTTGAAGATGGAGGGGCTGCGGCTGGCGGTGGCAGTGGGACTGATTGCGCCAAGCATGTCGTTGTGCTGTCGAATGCGGTAAGTGATATCTAAGTTAATCTTGCCATATCTTATCAATGATAAGTGAATTTTGATCCTTGACCAGGACGACGCGGCTCCGGCAGCCGTTTGTCCGATGAAGTGGTGTCCACATGTGGACGAAGCTCAGAAGGTTGGTGGCGACGGAAGTATCAATACTAGGGCGGAATGCGCGGACTGTGGAAATGTTGGGGATAATTGGGTGTGCTTATCTTGCTACAAGGTAAGACCTTATCGTAAAGAAGGGTGTAGGATGGCAAGTATAAATAATTGGCGAAATATCGCTTATTTTCCAGGTTTTGTGCGGTCGCTTCGTGAAGGAACATATGGTCGGTCATTCCAAGGAGTCTGGACATCAGCTCGCTATGAGTTTTGCGGATTTGTCCATTTGGTGCTATGCTTGCGAGAGCTATGTTCGAAATGAGGTAAGCTATCTACTAATCTTGTAGTAGGTAAATTACCGGAGGTAATTGTAATTTAATTAAATTTTGTGTTTTTTTTCGTTTAGAAACTCTTTGAAGCATTTGCTGCCGCTTACAAGGACAAGTTCAATGAAGAACCTCCAGCAGGTTGCTTCTCGGCTTAAAGGATGCAACGTTTTCTTTCAACGGCACAAGATTAATTGTCTGCTGTCATCATCTCTCTATTTCAAAATCGTCATGAACTTAATTCAACCTAGTGCCCAAAATTATTTAATTTCCACATCCACATAAATATGTAAGATGTAACCCAACTTTTGTATGCTTTCTCTTTTTCTATCCATGTTTTTTTTGTGTATCCCAAATTCAGGAGTTTATTAAATAAATCATTGCCTTCATTTCATTCACAGTTTCATTTTTTTAGTGTCCGCAACACAATTGAAAGTTCCACACAGCAAAGAATACGCAGAAGTAAACTTGTAATACCTTCCCTATTTCTAGCTTGACTTTACTCATTATAAATTACATTACTTAAAAACAACCCCCAAGCTTAATTCATTATAGTACAGCGATTCTATTTCTATTGGCTAGTTGGTAAAAGTAAAATAAAATTTCTAAATATTTTAACAAACTAACTAACATTTAACATGGTTGGGTTTTTGTTGCAGATTTTGTTTTGTCGGCAACAATTTGGTTATTTTGTCTTCACTAACTTTCGATAAATTGCATGTTACTTTAAAAATTTCCTAGCTAAATAACAACCTTTTTCAGTATTTGTTTGAGAAATCGCAGAAGCATGCATTACATAAAATACTCGCATTATTGTTAATAAGTTGTTATCGGAAGTGAAAGAGTTTAAATGAATTACAATCATACCATAAAAGAAATTCTTACTAAAATAGCTGGCTGTGTTTGGAGCAGTTAATAACTATTGGGTTATGTTCTAGTGTTTGAGTCGCCAACTTGTATATCTAGAGTTTTTTGTGCATTTTTACCATACCTTGGTTTAATTTAATTAGTCTTCTTAAAGTTATTGGCAATATAGCTGCATTATTTAGCTGACCTGCACTTCACTGCTTCTGAAATTGGACTCTGATCGCGTGGCATTACTGAGTTGTAATTGTTATTACCTTAATTTAAAGCTACTTATTTTGATAAGTTTCTTTCATTCCATCTCTACAAGCTTATAACAATTTTAAAGTAGGTAAGCTTGTATCTGCAAATTCGTGATACAATTTCCAGATAAATTAAATACACTTCAGAACAGAAATAGTCGAGTTTAAGCAGGTTGGAACATTGCAGTGAAATTGATACAAGAACATGGAGCAATTCCAAATTTATACGATAGCTACATACTAATAGTACAATCTACTTAAGTTGAAAGAAATCACAATAGTTTTTTTTGCAAAATGGCAACATCAAAGTTTTTAAGAGTGTGATTCACACGGCAATTTAGAAAACATCTAAGGATCTGTCAGAAATTGAATGAGCTGAGCTGCAGGTAGCTTTGTATTTTAAATTTCTAATGGATAGCAAATTGGTAATATTTTATAATGCGCAGTTGTCGGGCTTGAGTCTGATCCTGATTTCATTGCAGCAGTTTTACTTGGAATTGATTTCCATCCCAAAAGAAAGTTAAGTCATCCTTATCGAGGTTGACCAATAGTGACAATACCCGCAACATTGGAACGAGGGGCTCGACCAGTTCTTTGAAGGCGAGCTGAAAATTGCAAAAGACAATTTAGTTTGCACAAATAGTTTGCTAAATTCCCACAAAATCAACCAATAAAAGAAATATCACTGCATTCTTGCAAGCATCCCAAATAAATAAAATGTTGACCACTGCTCTGGTCAACCAAAAATGTCTCCCTAAAATTGAGCCGAGTATTTACAAAAATTTACAAAATTGAATGATTTCATCCGGGCTATTGTTTTCTCATTTGCGTCATTCCTGACGAAAATGTAAGTGTTATCGTTGACTGTGTACTGCGAGACGTTACACAAAATGATGTCTTGACAAAAACTGTTCTACTCTACAAACTCGACAGTAGTAAAAAAAAAGTAAGACAAAATAAAAATCGACTACGAACAAATGTTCATGTAAATTCTCCGGAGTGTACAAAAGACAAAGGCGACAAAACACAGTGTTTCTAAAAACCACAGCGGGTAAAATATATAGTGTTGCCAAATACTCAAGCCAAATCCATGTTCTCAAAGCAATTCCGTTCACAATTTGCACATAAAATGTCGCGAAACACAAGGGAAAAGCATGCCAAGCAAAGCAAAAGCTGTCCTATTAAACAAATTAGAGGAATTTTTAAAGGAAAAGCAACGTCGAACAAGGTTTGTGGTTTTACAATGAAAATTATTTGTACTTGTATTATTCAGAGCTACGAAATACAATTAATAGTAATTAATGCATATTATCGGTAAGTTCGGTAGTACTTTGGTTGGATAGAAAAGATTTACATTCGTACAGTCAGTTCAGTTTAGTTTGAGTTAGATTTTTAAGTATTTAGGGTTTGAAGAAAGAAAATTAGACAAGAAACAGAACAGAAAGATTTCACTATTATTTCATTACCTTTGTGCCGTTGTTGTGTTGTATCGTAATCGTATCAATGTGTGGGTGGGTGGTTGTGATTGCTTTCTCTTCATAACTTTCTCCGCATATTCTTAAACACTTGCATACTTATTCATTACTTAAAAGTCTTCCATTTGTGTTAAATAATTTTCTAAAAGTAACAAAACTAAAGTCATTAATTTAATGTTAATTCCAGAATTAACAAACTTAGGATTTCCTTGATATGCTGATTTTAGGCTGTGTAGTATTTATATTTTAATTATTATGTGTAAATTGTAATGAGTCGTATGTTGCTTGTGGTTGAAGTGTAGTTAAACTACAGTAGTTTAGTTAAATATTTAATTTTATCATTATTTTAACTGGATTGGGAGATCACTTCCTTCCTCCTGGTATTTTATGTGTTGGTGTTGCATTAGTTGCATAATATTGTGTAAATGTTCATTAAAATTATGTATGTTTCCCAATTCAGTGGTAAAGTAATATGTTTAAATTATACTGATCAAGTCAAAGTCCATCCTCATGCGTTATTTTTTTTAAGAACATGAAGTTAAAGTAACAAAACGGAACATATACAAAAATTTCGAATTTTCATATTTAAAAGAGACGGCACAGTGCTTAATAACTAGTGCCATACTCAAGAGTTGTTTAGTTCGACGACACTTTTTTAACAAAAAACTGAACTGAACTGACGGCACAACAATAAGTCCTTATTTTAATACGTAAATGACGATGGGGGCGTGCCCGTGGTGTGGTTATCGACACCAAGTTATATACGCTATGTTACGAACTGTTCATTTTGAGACAGACACAAAGATGAAGAGGGCTCGATTTCAACCGATTCTTTTCGATCTGCGTTCTGCAAAGAAAATAGAGGACGGAGGGCTTAATAAGCGGATACTTCATGGTTTACAATGACATTACATTACATACAGTGCTATTACACCACATTTTACAAGTATCTTAAATTAGACCCGAAGCAATTTGCAAAAGATTTTGCACATTTTCTTACAAGCGGAATTGATAAGCAAGCTGAACTAACATATTTGGCGAAGGAATGCAGTTGCAATTTGTGCAGACTCAAGGTGTTATGTTACCTGTACTTTTTTGAAGAATTGTTCTGATCTGATTTTGAATTAGCTACTTATCATTCTGAATCATGATACAGTAAAGAGATGAAGTCAAGGTAGGGTGAGAACGTGAAACAATTGGAATGTTGCTTGGAGTGGCATGATATTTTGAAATTGAAGCGTTGTCATTGATTTAGTAAAAGTGATGCAAGAAGACATCTTAAAGATCGTGCGGATTAGTTAGTTTAGTTGTTTTTGGAAATCCTTCACTTTTTAGCCTTGGACTTGGATCTTGCCGTGGAGGAAGAAGACTCTCCACCTTCACCACTTATCCGTTTTAGTCGAACTGAAAACAAGACAGAAAAGAACACACTTTTGTTAGAATTGCATGCACACTTATAACACAATTAGTTGGATGTCAAATGTAGTTAGATTTAAGAATAGTTATTTGTTTCCCAAGGACCACACACACTCAAAAATAACTCACTTTACAATAGACTCGTTAAAAAAAGACATGCAAACTGATGCACACTTCAATCAAAATTTAAGATTAATTACACCGAAACCCACACGAGAAAAGGAATCGTCATAACATAATAGTTTCATTGCACTTATCTTCAGAGTTATCTTGTTCTTGAATAAAAGAACAGCAGACACTTTTGACTCGACTATTTTTTTCCTACCTACGATTGCAACGCCAATGTCAGTGTCAACCTGTCCAATCCTTCAAGGAACCGGAAGATGCAACAGAATTTCTGTTACAGAAATGAACCACACTTTTGAAACGGATGATAAATAAAATAAGATGGCTGGCTTGACGGGTAAGTGAAGATTAGCAAGATAAGAAAAGAACAGAACGGTAGGTACTCGTGTCTCAAAAAATTGGAAGGGGGACAAATAAAACAATCAGACTTTTCCGAAGCCAACCAGCCTATGACAGGGGAAAGACGTCTAAATTCGTTAGAGGAGTTGATGTTGCGTAAAGAACGCCAAATTTAATGATTCATACTCTGGCACTGGTAGAAAGAAGGACTTGAATCATATCCGAACTGCGTACCACTCATCATATATTTTTTACTGGGAGGAAATAACCCAGTAAAAAATGACCTTTAAACTTTCCTCGGTTTCAAGACTGCAGATAACCTGCAGTTCGGAATTGGACCAGTTTTGCAACTTGAACAAATATATAAAGGAATGTTCTGCGATAGCGGACATGGACAAGGAAATATGTAGGACAGCGCAAAATCAAATCAGTTTTCTGGATTGGTCAAAAAGGTCCAGAAATTAAAATAAAACAAAACAAAAGGCTCGACATTGTTCAAAAACCGATACAATGTCTAAAAATGAGGACAAGGGACAAAAAGTACTTCAAACAAGATACAGACAGAAGAAAGGCTTACAAATTCTTTCATTTGCTTTTAAAATTCTAGGTAATCACTGAGTATCCACAATATGAACACCACCATCTTCATCCTTTCTCAGATTGACGCGTAGTTCGAGGCGTTCTTTGTAAAACAAGGGGTAAAGAACAGAACAGAGGCAAAACTTTAATGAGAAGGATAAAATAAGATAACATATATAGAGAAAGTGATAAGGAAAATAAAATACCCGGAAATGTTTACATATTAGATAGTTACAAGCAAAATGACCGACTAAATACATACTTTAGCCCGATATGAAACGAGCGCATCATTTTCTATCGTATTTATTTTCCTATCTGGCAGTCTTGTGGTTTGGGGAGTAATAAAAAGTAAAAAAAAAATCTAAATCAACAAAATCAATCACTAATCTAATCTACTCTACTCTACTCAAAATGATGCAAAAAATATACTCAAAATACAAAATGTATGGAAGTGTATAGTGTAAAAATTTGCTCTGGTTTGGGGACACAATTGTATGTAATACAGTTATGCAAAAATCTGTATGGTAAGTCGATGTTCGATGTCCTTAAATTCTTGACTAAATACTTTCAACCTCACTAGATATTTAACCCTCACATCTACAGATAAGCATGTGTTTCTCTCGAACTACGTAAGATGTATAGAATAAAAGTCGCATTAATGTGCAGTTCAGATAAGCTGCGACATTCAATAGATAACCTTCCCTAATAAAGTTATTGTATGCGCGTGGCTGTGGCATTTCAAGTGAAAATGTCAACCTCAACCTAACCTTGGATTGGCGAACTGAAGGAATTCGCATTTCTTTTCTGCCACCATGTCCAAATCTACGAAACCGTGTCGAAACGATGACATGAATGACATTATTAAATAAAACTAACGACGAATAAACTAATTTCAACTGTCAACTGGGAATTACTCTTGGCTTTTCTGAAAGTCAAACTAAATCCGAATTTTGTTGTATTGTGGCTGTGGCTCCGTCTGAGGTCTGAAATATGTCAGTCGAGCATCTCCTTACTTAATTAAACTAAATCGGAGAATCCTATTCGGATCGAGTAAATCAGATAACACGAACTGTGTGGTGTATAAATAAAAGATGATTTCGTGGCCAAGGTCGTATTGAAACGAAGATTGAGCATATTACAAGGCAGACTAAATGCGACCATCCAAAATGCCAATGTCAAAGTCAATTATTGTCGATGGACCAAAAAAGACGAACATGTAAACAGTAAACACTTCTATGATCAGGTCCTAAAAGTCGTCTACTCTCTTAATTCACAAAGTTTTCGATTGAATTATATAAAAAATTACATAGAATATTTATCAAGTCTAATAAAATACTTACTTCTATCAAGGTTTCGTTGTAAATGGCAAGCAATTCGGTTTCTAGCATCATTATATTCCAGATGCAGCCCAACTCGGAGAATAGTAGGGTTTTGTTCTAGTAAGTTGGTAATTTCCACCTCAATCTTGTTGCCTAATGTTTGCTGGCGCTGAAATAGGTGACAAAAAAACATTGTAGTCAATAAAAATTTTCATCCGTCCCAGACGCAACATTACTTTTATGCCTGCTAACCACCCAGATTTTTTACGACTTCCTTCTTTACCACGGAGTCAATTACTTTAAACAAAACTCTGTTTCATGATTTCATTGATCCGAAAGAGTGTGAGTGAATTTTACTGTTTTGAATGTGACCTCCGGTAAGTTGGTGCAGTTTTATTAGTTAAATTAACAACGGCATTGGTTTGGAGGGGATGGATGGATGGAAAAATGTTGGAAAGTTTGGAAAATTGCCATCCATCCCAAAATCTGAAATTCTCTAAGCTAAAGCTCAGCTGGTTATCTTGCCCTACCAAAGATAAGCCTTGCCTGCCCTGTTTTCTAGCATTCTGTTTCTCACATTCTATAACCACGGAGTCAATTACTTTAAACAAAACTCTGTTTCATGATTTCATTGATCCGAAAGAGTGTGAGTGAATTTTACTGTTTTGAATGTGACCTCCGGTAAGTTGGTGCAGTTTTATTGGTTAAATTAACAACGGCATTGGTTTGGAGGGGATGGATGGATGGAAAAATGTTGGAAAGTTTGGAAAATTGCCATCCATCCCAAAATCTGAAATTCTTCTAGCTTAAGCTCAGCTGGTTATCTTGCCCTACCAAAGATAAGCCTTGCCTGCCCTGTTTTCTAGCATTCTGTTTCTCACATTCTATAATAACATTAACGTTTTGTTTGCTCTGCAGCATTAAACTGAAGTGATTACTGTTTTTTGTAGGGCTGTTGGTTGCATTGCATTTACAAATTAGGATTTGTCTCTGGTTTGGTCGGCTGTTTATAAATAAAAAGATGTGGTGGTGTTTTTGCATAGTTCTTATTTTTATATGGTGGAGTAGAGTAAAGAAATCCATACTTGGTTAGAGGCTCTGAATTCCTCGACGTATTTCGTACTCAGCAAGGACTTGATCAACGCCACAAGGGTGTTTGGAAACAAATTGTTGGTCTCCACACTGAAAAACAAAAACGAAAGGATGTCAGTAAACAAGGGAAACTTTTATAAAATGAGTAATGAATCTATCAAACATAATTAAGCTCAGCAGTATGTGGCATAAATAGTTCAATTCATCGGCCGAAAGGGTCAAAGTACAAAATCTTACTGGAGTAGGAAAGGAATTTACTACTGCATTGCAAAACTGTAGACAAATTCACATCATCAAAAAGGAAACAGAATTTACGAACTATTACAGAACTAAGCTAATCCTAATTCGCAATTCAAACTTCGAACTGATGTAGTACACAACATACGATGCTTGCCAAAACATTCTTGATTAGGTATAAAATCGGCACATGATCATTTCAAATAAAGGAATTGGCTGAATTAAAACATAAATAAAATGACTCACTTGATCGTTCGAAGTGTGGAATTCTTTGCCAGGGCATCTGCTAACAATACCCCTGTCCTATCTGTCAATCCAGTATTGCATAAACTTAAAGATTCTAAATTCGTGTTTGATTTAAGTCCCTCAAACAAGGCGGCGAACTGTTGGTCTGAAATCTGTGAGCAATTAAAATTACCAAATCTGGTTAGGAATCCGTGGATAATCAATAATGCTTGATTTGTGGTTTGTGACAAATCATTTGTCATACCGGGATATTATTGAAATTCAGACATTTGAGTGCATAGTCGTCATCTCGAACTTGTTGAATGGATTTCTCAACATCCGTCATATTTGGAGGTTCAAAAGGTAATGCCTTTGGTTGATAAGCTTTTGCAACTCCATTCCAACCCAGTTTTGGTTGATCTTTACCCAACAAGGCGTTATTGTATTGTTCTTGATTCATCATTGAATGGAATCCGAGAATGGCTGCAAATGAAAACAAAGCAATCAAATTGTATTCAAAAACTTCCTTGTAAACTAAACTAAGCCTTCCAATTTACCCGCAAGATCCACCAATTCCTCTTCAGACGCCTTGGTCAGGGCGGACTCATACTCGTCACCCATATCGATGGCAATTTCCTCTTCCTGTTTTGTCATTGGTCTTTCTGGAGGAGTGAATTTCTTACCCCGGACCGTTCCTGCGATAAATGGCACCATTTCGGGACGGTCAGGTGTCTCAATCGCCAGCTTGTTGATGTGATCAATTAATTGTTTCCGATTTAATGGACCCGTCGGGTTCTTGTCGCACATGTAACTTGTTCTCTGATCGGGTGGGAGGAGCTCGTCCTGTGAAAAACAAGATAAAAATCAGAACGGTCCGTTCTGAACGGATAAAAAATTACTAATAAATGTCACTCACATCTGGATCCACATCTTTCGACAGGATTTCCAACTCTTCCGGTGTTAATTGGGAGAGGAGTTCGTCCACATCCATTTTTTCATATTCTGACAAATCCTTCCCGTACAACTTCCGGGTGGTCATCGTCGTTGTTTTGGTGGACGTCATGGATGAGTTCTGTAAAACAATAGAAGTAAGTTCCATTATATCGGGACAATAGAAAATAATAAGGAACTAATACACTCTAAATTTTTAAAGGTATTTTGAAACTGACTAATGGAACGATGTTATCTACTAAAGGAAGACATATTATTTCGCACATGCAAAACTGTTGTCGATCCCTACAAATATCAATCCTTAATCCTAATCCCAATTAATCCAAATTTTTATACGAATAATTCGTAACGAATTGACGGCATTTTCCAATTTTTCAAAATTTTAATTGTCCGTAGGATAGAAGCACACTTACTTTACAAGTTGTTACCTTACAAATCCTTACAAATTGTTGGGTTAAATTTCCAACTTTGATAAGTGTACTTATCACTGATAACTTCTTATCAGTTAGCTAACTCCGTTGACCCAACCCTTCTATTTTGTTGCCAACTCTTTCCGGCTGCAAATTCCCCACTAAAATAAATCTCGTTGGTTTAAACTTACCCCAATTTCTGGAACTGCTGCTGCTGGAGAACTTTCTCCAGGTTTCTCCACACTTTTCTTACTGGAAGGACTTTCACTCTTCCCTTTTCCTTTGCCTTTTAATTTCTTTAGCATTTTGCAAGAATTTTAGTCAAGACAAGTATGGCAAATTGTGTGCGAAATTCTGGCAAATTTTAAGAATGACTAACAAATCCTTGCCAAAGTATCGATGATGTAATGGCGAAACGGCCTTGTTTTATGGTAATCTTGCTTGTTTTACTATGAGCACTACAAATCTTAAGATCTATGATCACGACATTAACTTGGATTTAATGGTGATGGAAATTAAGCTTAGTTTGGTTCTTAATAGGACTCAATTCGTAAATCAAAATCAACCAGTGTCTGTCTACCAAACTTCTAGACTCAAATTCAACCCTTTACCAGACTTAGCTTGGTTTTGTGTGTTTGGTTTGCTTAGCAAGTAAAAACTTTGCTAATAAAATGATAGGGGAGTGAGCTAACAATAATATACCTATATGTCGGCATATATGGCGTTTTTAGCTCATGAAATGATAGAACTTTTATTTTGACTGGGTGTATATGGAAGTTGGTGGTGGTTGTGTATTTTTTACTGTCATAAAATAAAAAGGTTTGTGTCCTATGTATAAAGGGAGTAAAGGGTTTATCCCGTGGTTGGGTGTCATTACAGGGAAAATGAGATATTGCCACAATTTACAGGTAGGTTGGTAAAGTTCTTAGTCTCAGAACGGAAACTGAGATAGTCTATCTCAGATAGACGTACATTAGATAGGACGCTAATGCAGAATTATTTTGTTTGCGAAATTCGCAATGCGAATTTATAATATTAAAACTTACTTGTCTGCAGGGTTGAAGCTGGGTTATGTCGGCATATATGGCGTTTTTAGCTCATGAAATGATAGAACTTTTATTTTGACTGGGTGTATATGGAAGTTGGTGGTGGTTGTGGATTTTTTACTGTCATAAAATAAAAAGGTTTGTGTCCTATGTATAAAGGGAGTAAAGGGTTTATCCCGTGGTTGGGTGTCATTACAGGAAAAATGAGATATTGCCACAATTTACAGGTAGGTTGGTACAGTTCTTGGGTCTCAGAACGGAAACAGAGATAGTCTATCTCAGATAGACATACATTAGATAGGACGCTAATGCAGAATTATTTTGTTTGCGAAATTCGCAATGCGAATTTATAATATTAAAACTTACTTGTCTGCAGGGTTGAAGCTGGGTTGAGTGACTGATGAGATGAATGAATATCAGGATATGTAATTAATGGATGTGATAGGGATAAGCAAGCTAATTGGGAAGAGGCCTGTTTTTAAATGGTGCTAATTTGAAGCTTGGTTTGATAATGGATGCATTTAACAATGGCTGCATTGACGATTCAATTTGAATACAACTTTCAAATATAATCGTAAAGAATGATGTTACATGATTGCGGTACAATACGTAATAAAAGCAGGCTTGATAAGGATAAAATGTGATGAATGCTTGCTCTACTTTTATTTCCTTCCATAAACCATGAATTATTTGAAAGGGTAGTGTTTCATTTTTTGTAAGCTTGGGTGAAAGCCCTCTTAACACGAATAAGAGAAGTATTTGAACTCTTAACGTGTATCAATGAAATGGATCAATTCCAATGTCCAGCTAGTCCAGGTTATTAATTGGAGAGAGTGCAAAAAATTAAAAATTTTGCAAAACTTGATCCACTTTTAAATGCATGTATTTGTTTTGTAACTGTCCTATTTTCATTTCAATGACATAGTACTGATATTTTGCTATTGACTAAGATTGATTCTAGATAATAAAAAAATAAGAGAAGGCTTTTAACCAGAATATCGTCAATCGTCACGATATTTACCACTTATCCTTCTCATGTCATCCGTCACTTTCATAGCCTTTTTGCAGGTTAAGTAACTAAGATTCTGCAAGGTTACACCCAGTCTTTAAATATTCACAACAATATTTGCCCAAGTTCACGTAAACTTAGAAAGTGTAAATCTCAGAGTTTGTGGAAAAGTACAGCCTAAGTCCAACTTTAAATATAAACTCTAATTTTTTGTAAAGGAAACAAAATCACGTGCAGAATAAATGAAGATGAATCACTTTTCAGAATAATGTGCGTCTTCCTCTTTCTAGTAATCGCGTAATTTAATTTCGTCAAGGTACACTTTTTTCGAATCATTCTTAATATCGTGACCGTGATGGTTCATTCATTTCAATTTTTGACACCATCCAAAAATCTGAGAGCTCAAATGTGGAAATTAGATGGAAGTCGGGACTCGAGCCAATTTCTTTGTACGCAAATAATTGTAGAAAAAATGGATAAAAAATCCATAAAAAATGAGACCTATTGGGTGGTCTGTGTCAGGAATATTATGAAGGAGAAAGATTTTTTTACAAAAGAAATCGTGTGTCACGAGATGATATTAAGTTTCTTGGTAGAGATCGGAAGTTGTGGGTATTATAATTTGTAGAATACTTTCATTTTTCATGTAATAATAATTTTTGCAAAAATAGAAAGCAATAATTATATGTATAGTTGTCAATTGTGTAGCAAATTGCAAAATAATATAAAGTAGAAATTTTAGAAAAATACATTAGTTATGAAAATACATAAACTTTAGTATGTAACACAGAAATGTAAAGAATCGACTGGAGCATGGGATTGCATAATATTTGAAACTAACTCATATTGCATTAGTGTTACTGCCTCAAAATCTTCCTTACTACTAGCAAAGTAATGTCCATTTACACCAAAGTATATGCTGTTATCCATCCTGCATGTTTCTTAAAACTTTAAAAGTTTAAAAGCCAGCAAGGAATGGATGGAAAGGGAAACCAGGCTAAATTTGGACTTGTTCCTATCTTCCTCTCTATTTATATATTCGACGACTCCAGACGGGGTCCAACCCTTTTAAAAGTAATACTAAAACAAGTGCAACGCAACACCAAGCCAAGCCAAACCATGATAAGCATAGCTTACCAATAGAATACTTGTACTCGAGAAGAGTTGAGGTAAGATAAGTGCATCTCACTAATCTTCAATGGAAGGAAAGTGGATGAGCTGCCAACTTTGGGGTGATGCTCATATTGCATTACTCATTATTATAGTTGAACACTTCATAAGTAAATTTCTTGGTGTCAATAGAAATGAGTTTAAAATACAGATGTGCAGCTAACTACGGAATCTTGAGGTATTGGTAATATCGATTTTAAAGGATATTAAAATTGCAATTTTGAAATTTGGCACAAAAGTGATTTAGAAGCAGTCTGGATCTTTTTGTGATTTGTCACTTACTTTTTTGCCTTTCTCCGAAAATTTCAATTAACTTTGAATAGCAATAGATTGGCAAATTATTAAGATTTGCAAATTAAATGAATAAGATAACTAGTCAAGAAGGTCGAGTGACCTGCGACATTGGCTACGTGATGTGATGATGGGTAAATGGATAAAGTATTTTTTAATCCGGAATAAACTCTGCCATAAATTACAATAACGGTGAAATATTGGAGATTGAGATACATCCCAAGAATAAACTGAGCTGGGTTGTGTTGCAAGATGCAGTAAAGCAATTCACTTTTCCTGTCGGTTGCAAATGGAGAAGATTCTAAAAGTGAATTTAATGATGTTGCTGTTTGGAAATTGTAGCGTCATTCAACTTCAAGACCAAGGAGGCATTAATTTAGAAGGGGGTGTGTTTTGTCATTTTTTATACATTTTTTGGCGAAGTTCGGGATTCATTTGATAAGGTTTCTTGTGACTTTACAAGGCTGAGCAAATTTTCGTATTACAATTTGGCAAAAAACAGTACGTCGGCCACGAACTAATGTAATAATTAGTAAATCTTTGACCACTTTGCAATTTTTGTAAATTGTCAGTTCCTTCGCTAACTGCAATACAAAGTGGTCGCTGCAAAAAGACAAAAACTCCAAAAAATGACAGGAGTAATTCCTCGTCCAATGGAATTACAAACTCATGCAATTCTCATTAAGTCTTACTTAGTTTCTAAATTAAAACCATGTTACTTCTCATACTTTACAGACATCTTCAAGACCCTGTTTTGAGATTTAAGCCAGCACGAAGCAAATCAAAACAAGGCAGAGAACATCACTCCTTTTCCTTTTAACGGATTTATTTGTTTATTTAAGAAATTGAAAATAAAATGCAGAAGAAGTTATGTTCCTGTTATGATTATTTGGCTGCTCTGCCTTTATTAGGAAGTACACAAGGTGAAAGACTTGCCTTGTTTATTATGTTAAGCTATTCAGATTCGCAATAAGAAGGCAACTGCGTACATATTTTTGACCGCATATAAATTCCGTACATCGTAAAACGCCACCAGATACAATTAGCCAATAAGATTTCAACCGAATTTGCAGCAGATTTAGGAATTTAGCACTAAAACGATCCAAAAATGTATGCATTGTCCCAAACTTTCCCTCTTGCCAAATACCAATTAAAATTCGCACTAATGCAAATCTAAATGTAAAACTGAATCGAACCGGAAAAGAACGGAAAGTATTCTTCAAGATTTTGCAGTAAAACCTTTCTGATAACAGCTTATCTTTTCTGTACCAAAACGCAGCTGTGCCTTCTTACTTGTCATCAGATAAGCAGAGATAAAGAATCTGTTCATTTAGTTTTTGAGACGGACCGTACCATGTAAGTTACTTGTAAGTTGTTTAAGCAGAATTTAGTTCCGGTCCATTACCACTTTTTCCACATTTCATTTAAACTTGGTTGTAGTTCAGGGAAATGGAGAGTACAACCTTATTTCTTTATTTTATTTAATCTCCTCATTTATTTAAGAATCTTTAACTGCCTTGGAGTGGAATGGTTGCATAATAAAATGGCACGATGTGATATGATGCAGACAGAATCAGAGCAGGATACTCTGCATACGAGACAACTGAAGGGTGAGATTAATGGGGTTATTACCACCAGGCAAGACTAACAATAAGGAATACGCTATTCCTAGTAGTCATATTACATTTTGGCAATTTACTAAAGTTTGGGACAACGATTCATGCATACTTGAGATAACAATTAAACCACAGATTGGAGAGAAATGATGATAGTTACAACTTGACAATAATTGCATTTCTGTCAACAAACCTGGCAGGATTAAGATTGAAAACGGTGTGATTGCAACTAATAAAATGCATATGTTTTAAGTAATCATAATGGAGAATTTTTACATTTTCTCAACATCGGATTTACATCTTTCGTGTTATTAGTATTTGGTAAAAACAAATTCGCGAAAAAGGAGTCTTGTTTCCGCAAATTCAATTTTTGTCAATTATTTTTCATTTATTGTCTCTAAACATAAACACTTGGAAATTGAAAATGAGTGTAAATTACCAGCTCATCAAACAGGGTGAAGCCGTACTGCCTGTGTCCCGACATCACAGCCATTTTGTTGATGTCTTATTTCTTGAAGAAACTTTCACTTAATTTCTTCCCACCCCTGGAAAACTTGTTGCTTTCTCTCTCAACAAATTGTAATACAATTTTAAGATTCAGGCACGTTTCACTTAAATAAAAAATTTGACAGTTTTAAAACTCATACATAATCCGAGCCGGTAATTTAATCTGGTCGTTAAAAAACCAAGG
>JAAXNX010001148.1:0-19727 GCA_036491905.1 Folsomia manolachei
TTGAAACCGCACTGAGATATGTATTTTATGAATTAATGAACCGCATAAATTGAAAAAGTCAATTTCTCACGAAACCGAATTTAGCAATATCAAAATAATGACAGGTGTTGAACTCAGCACCATTGCGTCGCGTTTTTTTCTTGACTTGCCCCTGGCCCGGGCATTATATTTAATGCCCAGTATTTACATAATCCCCTGGGCACTAAATTTAATGCCAAGGATTTTAATGTCTTAATTATATGAAAATTGAGACGGGCGACCCCACCTGATTTTTCAGTATGTTACAACTACCCATTTGGTGCATAATATCCGGCATTCATATCCCACCACAATTCATTTTTGAGTAATTGGCGTCTATTTTTCATGTTTTTCGGGGACTATTTATAATTCCGTTGGATATATGTATAGCCCCCATGGCATTATTAATTACACCCTGGGGATTATAATTAGTGCCAAGGCAGTATAAATAATGCCTTGGGACTATATTTGTCCCCTTGGAGGGGGTTTATTTTAATTATTTTTGGGGTTATATAAAATGCCAAATGGGGCTTATTAAAAATACTTTTGGGGGTTAAAGATAACCCTTTTCCACCAGCTGACTTGGCTAATAATAAAGGGCACTTGGTAAGATAAGACAATGTTATTTTGAGTTTTGTCTGCATTTACCTTGCTGATTATAATGGCGATCGTCTATCCGATTCCGGGTACAGAAGCATATCTAAAATGTAAATTCAGATACAAAATCAAATTTTGTGGCAAGTAATATAGGATTAGAATTTTTGTAATACCAAAATGAATATTAAAAAGGACACCGCCGCACCACCCACAATAAGGATTAATTCCAGAGGGATAGGATCGCTCATAATTATTTTCTCGAGTATTGTTTTAGTCTCGGTTTCCGATGATTCCGCTTTATTCCCTAAACGAGTGTGAAAATGAAAATGTTCAAGACATTATCAAAGACAATATCAAAGACAATATGAAAGAAAATGCTATATAACATCTGAAAATGAAAAGTGTTACCCTTAATACGTGGAAGTATGTAAATCAAGAGCTCACTTGTATTCTGCTTTCTCCTCTGCTTTCTCAGAACGAGTAATAATCTTAATATACGTATTCCACAGAGCTACAGAAGAAGCGTCTTGTTCTCCTACTTAGTGGCATGGGGAATTAAAAATCAGCTTGCTTTGGCTGACTGGTGATTCTCAGTAAATGAGTGCAAAATCGTGTTCTTTCCCAGGATTAATTTTTGACGAGATGAAGGGCTGGATAAATCTCGGAAGCGTAGAGAACTGGCGCTGGTAAAGCTTTTCAAAGTTATATAATTTTGGCGTTATTACCTTAATGGAGTACGATCTGAACCACTATAAAAAATTGATTTAGCTTAAATTTCAAATTTGGACTGTAACACTCACAAATTACTCCTGTTGATTTCTTGCTTCTCACTAAAACTGGCAAACTTTCTCTACACAATTAACCTGTCTCTCGTACCTCCTCCAGTTGTCGAATGATGATGGAATGACTCTAGCTGGCTGGAAAAATTGTTTAACTAAAGTTTTATCCTACTTTCCGGAAAGAGAGACACGACTGGAGAGAACTGTTGCTTCTCCTGATTCTCAATCCCTACTTACTCCATTCCCAGAAGGAGAGTCAATCTCTCTCAACTTTTTACCAAACTTTCTCCACTCAGTCAAATCCAGCTCTGCCAACCAAGTTGGTTGAACCAACTAACTTCTGTCTCTCACAGACTGTATTGGTGATGCGATCAAATGTCAAGTATTGCTGTATCCTTGTGTCTTAACAAAAGCCATACCCGGAATTGGGTAGAATAAGAAAAGAAGATAACGGGAGAAGAATTGGCTTTTATTTGTTTTTACTTTCACTCAATGCCATTGTGATTATAGGATTTTCACAGAATCAAATGTCAGCCAATAAATATTCTTGGGGAGACTTGTGTCGTTGAGAGATGAAGAGTTGGATATTTGATGTTTTTTTGTTTTTTTAATTTATTTCTTGATTTTACAAGCAGAGTTACACGAGACTCTTGTGGCGAGAGGGTGTTGGATTTCTTGAGGAATGAATTCAGAAAAAAGGTGATGTTTGAGAAAAAGGATTTGAAAGCTGGCCAATTCTGCGTCATGCATCTGGTCTTGTTAAATGATTACACTTCCTGTTTGCAAGGAAAGAATTGGGATTGTGTTTTTATTGTGGCGGTGATGGTTGTCTTGTGTGATGGGCTAGCAATTGGCACAGTTTTTTGCGACAAAAAAGCTTATCTTTGGCTGGTATAGCGCGTCTTGACAAGAAGGAAATTTAATTTAGCTCACAGTAACTGACGAGGTAATAGTATTGTAGTTTTCACATAGTTTGTTCCTTAATTCCGGAGCTTCTTGAAAAACTGCATGCAATCTTTAAATTTGTAAGTGATTGTAAATTATTTTTTTACGAAATATATGCAGCCCACCCGACCCACATAATTTGTCTCCTAAACTTCGGAAACACCTCTTCAGATCGAAATTTATGGCAAGCTTTACTATATTGGAGTATTTTTATTTTTGTTTTTTATCGTATTGTATCTTGGCGTGTCATACTCATCTCATCTTCTCCGACAATGTAAAAACAAAACGGACGCGTCCGACTGCAATATAAATCTATGTACCTTAGCCGTACCACTTTCCTTTCCTTTATTGCCACTAGCACTGCCATAGAATAAAGTGAATTAGGGATCTATATTTATTTACCCGACATCTTCAACAAATAACAACCTCCCCACCTTCAGGCCATCGCATCCAGATCCTGCATCCATCTAAACAATCAACCAACGAGGTTTTGACATTTACTTACTTCCTCCCTAGCCAGGGACATTAAACTAAATTTGCAACACTACATCCCACTTTTTTACACTCCATCCAGCCCCACAGACTGTGGGGCACAGTTCGCAAATTGCAATTACGTTGACAAGTACTTGACCAGACTACGTAACATCCTCTCATCAGCATGGCCATGAGCATTAGCATCAAAACTCAAAAGTGTAATGGAAAGATTGGTCCATTACCTAACACCCTTGGCTGGCTGATCAAATAATAAGGTTGGGACACGAACTGGCTGCATTTTCATTTCACATCCCATCAACTCACTGTCACTAGAATGAATGAAGAGAAAGCTGCTTTCTCCCGAGTTTAATGGAGAGCGAGCAGGGTGTCAGTGGAGGCTGGCATAAAATAAGAGCCTTGGTGCCAACCTTGCATTACATCCATAAATGTCCAATGTGGTGGAAAATGTCGTTCCTAATGTGGTTGAGTCTTTTGGGATTCACTTACCAAGAATTGAGAGAACAGTTAATGAGATGGGATGGCGGAGTGAGTGACAGACTTGGAAAAGGAATAATATAAGAGCAAATTTGGGCAGAAATGGAGAAAGCAGGATGCTGTTGGTGGGTATTGTTAAGTATTGGAATATAGATAGCCGCATGTTATGTATTTTATGAAATTATGGGAAATTATTGCTGCAAGGGAAAGTAAGTGAGGCTGCGGAATATTAAAACAACGAAATATTGAATGTGTGACTTCACTCGAATGGAGGCCAGGACAGAACTCATTTAATAACTCGGAAATGTTCCCTGGGGCATTAATTTCACGGGTTTGTTTAATATTATATGTATATTACACAGAAATGCAGGATTTGCAGAGATGCCAACTGGAGGAATTGAGGCTGCTGGTATTGACTTTGGTTTGACAGAATCATTCTGACAGAATGGAAATTGTTTGCTTGGCTGGTATCACAATCATCTCCACATCCCATGAAATGCCTTCCGCTTTTATTGTGGGGATGAATATAATAGTTTTATTGTAGATTTAGATGTGAACATCACATAACATCACTTAGTCAAAGTGCAGCAGGCAACGGATGGGAAGATATTTAGAAATATATTGCCACAACTCACTTTCACCAAAACTTTCACAATAACGTTGTTGACGCACAGATGCTCCTGTTGCGTTTGCCAATTTTTGAGTACATTCCTGGTTCACGCTGATTTTTGAAATGAAACTCGGCTTAACCTCAACCGATGGAATTGTGGAGATGAAGAAATCAATTAAAATTGTACATTCAAATTATTTAAAATAGGCAACAAGTGCCTTGCTGTCTTGTTAGAATTCGTAAAAGTTGTAAACTGAGAGAAACAATAATAAGCGTAATTCCCATTTTCCTGTAATTAATTGGATTTTCTGAGAATCTACCTCCAATTTGGGACAAAAATAGTTTTCTGTTCTAAGAATTACATAAATCCATGCTGCAATCAAATTAGTTTTGTTCATTTACCAATATCTGGATGTAAATCAAGCCATGTCATTAAGCCCAATGAAACTAATTAAGCTTTGCATTAATGAATTGCATAGTTCTATCGGAATTGTATTCGTAGTACACAAAACGATGCGAGAAATTAGTTAAACTAAATTAGGTAAACCTTTTCAAGGAAATCAATCCAACTTGTGGCAATAAACAAAAATCTAATCAAATTGCGCAATCACTTCCAACTTATTGGGTACTTTTTCCGAAAGAAACTCTAGTTCCTGGAAATGGATAGCTTAAAACTTCTCTATTATTTGTGCAGTCTTCTAAAAACACAAGTAGTTTACATGTTTCAAATAATAAAGTTACTTTCGTGCTGGTAGCTCTTGCAAATTCGCACTAAAATGTCGCAAAATAATAATTGAAATATGGCACACTTATTGGGACAAATAATAATTCAACTTTGTCGTACTCTGCATACCTGTACAACTGCACTGGCCACCATGCCAGCTACCAAATTATTCATAGACTTCCATAACATAATACCTGTCAATCCAGGGACAGGACATAAACTAGAAAAATACCATTACTTATGAACTGCATGCAAGGTGTACTAGTAATCATGACAGAAATCCGTATGGAATTGAACCCAAAACGAATTGGCTCAGCAAAGACAATTTCCGGGAATGCAATTCAACCCATCTGTCTATAAAGTTGGCCTTTTTTGTCCAAAGTGTGGATAATAGTGGACCTGCTTTCTAGCAGAACTTTCACTTTGCAAAAGACCCATCTACCCTGCAATCCACTCCAGAACAGATAGGAAAGTCAGTCAGTGACCGTGACATTTTTGCATTACGCCACCACAACCAGAAAGTTCATTCTTGTGGGTAGAAAAACAAGAACAAATGCTATAGAACTATTGTCCTGAGCTATGAGACGATTCCAAATTCCAATGGAATGATTCCATCGATGCATACTCTTCATTTGGAAATTGCCAAAAAAGAGAAAGTTCTTGGATAGTAAATTGTGAAAGAGGAAATCAAACGAAATAATGTGAAATGAACAAAGAAGACAAACCCGTCTCACACTTCTAATGACAATGTCACCCAACTTGTGAACTGCATTGACTGCGACACTGACAATGGAATCAAATTAAGACGAGAGAGTATTGCAATACTAAAGAAAATTCTATTAATATCTCTCCTGCCATGGAGAGACATGCTTTTTGCTCAAAATCCTGAAGCGTCGGAAGAAATTGGGATTTTGATTCTGTAACAGAATACTGTAACAGAATTTCTGTTTCTGAATAGTATCAGATCCGATGCGGCAGACATGGCCAACTTTTTTTGATGGGGAGTGAAATAGAGAATCTCTGTGAAATCGAGATAAACAAGAAACCCATCCATGGCATTATGCTTGCTTGGGTAGAGATTTATTGCTACAATTGTGAATCGTTTTGTAGAAAATGCTTTAATACGTTTGAATGATAAAGGAAATTGAGTTCTATAAAAAATGAGAAAAGGTTTTCCGAGGATTCATTACTCCTTTATAAAATTTCAGCAATTTCTTTTGGTCACGGGTCAATTCATTTGGAATCCTACGGCTTTTAAATCCAAGAAATGAAAAGCTTTTACCGTGATTTTGTGCAGTTTATTTCGTTTCGCAAGTTGCGAATCGCAACTTGTTACATAACGGAATTGTTATGTAATGCGAATTTTAGAAACGAGGCAGTTACACTTTAACAAAAAACTGCGAGGATGAGAGAATGTCTTTGCTTTCTTTATTTAGAAATATCTTTTATACATTTCGTACTTATCTATCTTTTAGTAATTATTACAGCTTTATTGCTGATGCTGAAATGACATGGAGTACTCAAGCAGAGTAACACATTCGGGTCAGCATTACAAGTGTTGTAATGTCACAAAACTGGATCAGGTACAATTGGGTCAGTGTAATTATTACCACAATAATAAACTGAAAATTTTAACAGTGCATTTCAACATAACTTACTTTGAGGATAAAGAAAACATGAAAAAATATTTATCACCAGGATTTACACGTAAGTGTACATAAATTCAAGAAAATCTCGACATAAATCCAATACAATAATGGTAATTAGACATTTAAAGGCAAATATAGCACAAAACATTGTCAGGGTTCATCATTTCGTACTACTAAAAGTGTCTTACAAACTACAAAATGTTAGTAAAGTTAGTACTTTGTTACTACACTATGCGAGAGACTTCGAATTAAATATTTGTAACGTCTATTGAGTTAGTTGGTTAGTAAAGTTAGATATTTATTACCAGTACAAGGCTAATTGTGGTGTGTTATTGTTTTTAAAATATATTTTCGAGATACTCTTACAAGGTTCAAGTCTTTATAATTATGAAGGGCTATAGTTCACGGGAATCTGTCGTTGAATCCACTAATACTAGATTGTAATGCATAATAATTGACTTTTTTCAAAGAAAATAAGTTTTGGTCACATAATTCTCTTTGTCCTGGTACAACAGATATGGATCGTTTACTTATAACGGGTTAGTATATAATCTACAAGGATAACTTTGAAAGAAGGTATTTCGTTATGAAACAGGTATAAGTTAGACACATGCTATTGTAAGTTTAACAATGGCAAATCCAGATTTGCCTGCAAATGTACATAGGCTTGTAATTGTAATCTTTCGGTTACGTTAAAAAAACTTTTGTTAAAATAATTTCCAAATAAAAACTAGGTTACAAAGTTGTAAATCCAAAGTTTTGTACGGTTTGAAATTAAATGACTTAGTGAACAGAGTTAGACAAATGCCTTCATTTAAATGTCTTGAAAGTACGCTTAAAAATTATAATTTCTCCAGAATAAATTATATTCGTTTAAAATGTAGTGCGCTTAAATCTCACTTTTTTGTTTTATACCCATACCAGCACCGACAATACAATGCAATAATATTGCTTTGGTGTGCTCTGTTGTGCAGGTTAATTATTAACAAATTATTTCATTTGAATACCATGAAGGCTGGTATTCTAAAAATTATTAAAGTTGGAAATTTTCCCATTCCCAGTAAAATTTCTATAAAATTTCTTATTGCTATTTTTTGTCAAATCTAATCATTAGAATAGTTACTCTATTACGCGTCATTGTACCATCATAGTTATAATAACTCTTCATTAAACTCTGTTGCAAAAAGCATTTTTGCCAACATATTAGAATTGCAGGAACTGTGCTGTGCAAGTTTAATAATGGAATCATCTGCACTTTATAATTGCATGCGTAATAATATTCGTAATTAAATTACAAGATGAACAGTATTACATCTTTTTTACAGTAAAATAAGTATAATCCAACGTTAAATGTAACTAATGTAAGTGAGCGATATCTGTATAATTAAAATTATGTTGAGATACTTGACCAAATTACCGAAGGGTTTTGAAAAGCATGGATTGAATTATAAACAAATTCTTAGATCACCAAAATCCAGGGAAGGTGTTTGCTCAATGCGTTACATTTTCTAAGAATACTTTGACAATGGAAGTGTCTAAAAGAGTATCAAGTAATGAGATAAGAATGATTGGACATGTTTCGTTTAAATGTGAATTTAGAAGAAAAAATCCAAATTATTCAAACAATGAATTTCAATGGAACCGTAGTTTTCTCTAAATGGGAAGAAAATTGTTTAGCAAAACGCTACAAATTGTTGGGTGAATGGAAAGGTGTTTAGTTCTACAATTTTTGCATTTAATTACATAGAACTGGAGACGCTTGCACTCCGAGAGATTTTTGGATTTGGTTTGATTTAGTTTGATCTTATTCCGTGATTGCGATTTTGAGACTTTTATTGGCGACGATCCTTTGTGTAGAAAACAGGCGATGTGATGATGACACTTGGAACAAATTATTGGCTTGTGATTCGTTGGATATTGATTGATTTCTTGGTTGAATTGGTGTGTTCGGAAATTGTACTTGATGTGATGTAGTGTGAATGGCAGCAATTCAAAGATTTATGTAGTTACTTAAAAGTAATTAAATTATATTAGAGAGCACAATTAAAACATAATCAAATTTGCACTTTACAAGAATAATACATTATTTGAACAAAAATGTAATGTAATGTCTTTAAAGAAAGGAACTTATTTCAAGGTCTATTAATCCATAATATCAAGGTTAATTAGTAACAAGTCTTTAAACAGGACAGTTAAAAGTTAATAAATTCGACCGCAATTGCACTGTTTTGAAAACGAACATCATTACATTTTTAAAAGTAAATTGTACTCTTTTAAAAACTCAAGAATATTATTGCTATTCCAAACCCTCCATCAAATATAGAGATTCATACTGGAACAAGCATCATCCAAGAAGTAGCTTGACAATTTCTTGCCCCCACCCCCAACACCTCCTCCCACCTTTCCTAGACAGGGTTGTAACTGGTTCCCAAGATTATTGCGTACTTTACATCTCACCCTTCCATAATAGTTGGAAACATCATGAATCAAGCTGATCCTATTATTGTGAAAATTGTCCCTCAAAGCCCTTGCCGCATTGGCCCGTTTCCTGGCCTTATCCTCATTTTTAACCCTTCGGTAAAGCTTATCTCATTTACTCATACTTTCCGCGATGAGCATTGTAATAACCAAATCTCGTCGGGCTTGTTGACGATCTGACTCTCGTCTCGGAACTTTTTTGAAGTCAATTATTCCTCCGAGCTGAGATTTGTCTTCGAGAAGATAGTCTCCTTTTGCGTCTGCAACAATTATTGCGGAAGGATAATTTTGTCCGGAACCGGCACCATCGCCATCAGCGTCAGAGTCTGGGGAGAAAGTGAGTTATTTACAAACTTGTTAGTATTCAAATAAGGGAGGAAAAGAGTAAAGGCCTGGGAGCCTTAAGTTGGGTGTAAGTGCTCCCAAAGTGAGGATTAAGCATGACATTTAATCAAGGTATGCTTTGAGGCGTGATATTGGTTGATAGGAGAAAGTTGAGAGATGGAGAAAGTTAGAAAATATCAGTACCTTGTTGAGACTCATTCTCTTTGGCTTCCTGTCTTTTTTCGTGAGCTTTTCTAACTTGGACGATATACCAAATTATTGCGACCTGGCAGAGAAATGTGTATAATTGCATTTTACACTCATTAACAAAATTTATGATTAGTTGACACCTTACCAAAATCACACCAACCAGCATCCCACTCGCAAAGAGTACTGGACTCTTCAAGTCTTCCCAGTCCATTTGCTTCAATAATCCCACGACCATTTTAAATTTGTTATTATTTATTTGTTTAACAAGAAACACCAATTTATGTATATATTTATTACAGACACGGAAGCCAGTAGGAATGGAGACAAGACAATTACAAACAAGAGCACGACACGGACATGGATAAAATTTTAAATTACTTTTATAACGGAAAACTCCTTGGCGAAGTTAATATCTCGTAAATCTCGGTAGATCCAACGTAACTAGGCCGAGGAGAGGGAGACAATGGGATAATTTCGATTTTCTGTATCACTTCACTTTTAGTCAAGTTTCTTCTTTCTCCATTATTGTGTTATCTTAAGGTAATGTTGGTTTTTCAATAAATATCTTCTGTCATGAGAGTGAGCAGCCGTCGCCCTATTAAGAGCAAAGAGAGAGACGACATCGTCAAATGTCTTTTTTAGGACTTTCTTTTTTTACTTTCACTTTACAAGATAAGTGACAGGCAAATGAGCACATGTCTGAGAGATGACAACTTTCTCCCGACTAATCCAAACACTATTAGTCCAGGAGACAGGAAATTGAGTCATGGATAAAGAAGGCAATGGCAATGTCATTTTTTACTGAGGGAAAGTGTCTCTGTCGATTTTAGCAAACTTTGTCTCAGGCAAATTGTCTGCAGCACGGCTACTTATCGATAACAAGCAAAGTGGTTGTGGTATTTTCTGTACATGATTCAGTTCCGCATTAATTTTGCTCTCAGGCCACAGAAGGGTCTGGAAACCCACATTTTTGGGATAATGGAAAAATGTTCCAGTATTTACTTTCTCTACATACTTTCACCTCATCTACCTCACCAACTGTGTCTGCCCATAAACTTGTGTTTGGTTGTTGGATGTATTTTATTTTTTGGGTGAAAGCAGTCACTTACTGGTTGGGGAATTATTACTAGAAACATGGAAGGAAGGGGACTGGACTGAGCTGGACTAAGTTTCCTAGCCTAATTCTGTCCAGGACTCAGATTGAGCAGAACATTTGACTTATGTAGTACGTAGTTTTCCCACTACTACACAATTTCCTATATGTACATCTTATATAATATGCTAGAGATACAACAGGAAACAGTATAAGACAGCACTTTCCCTATACTTACGGTTATACTTACTTTCACTCCGTTGATTTCTCCAGTAAATGAAACTCCCGCTTGACGCCAGCAGTCGGGCATTGCAGCCTAGCTATTGATCCGGGTAGCATACATGTTTCGGATAGTTACAGTGAGAGAGGTAATATAGGGTAGAGTAGGAGGATGCAGATAAAAACCCGAAATCGGGATTTCGCTTGGAAGTTGTCGTGTTTTTCGGTAGTTTGCTTTACTGCAGAACAAAGTGGAGCTGGTTAGCTTTGATTTGATTGTGGGTCTGCAATAGTTTCGTGCAAATGGAATTATGTACAAAAAGAGATGCTCTCAGTTGGACGTCTGGTTAAAGACTAATGATTTATTTTTTACTTTGAGCTTCTTTTACGTTACCAGTGGGTGGGGCCTGTCAGACAGGTCTGTAGAAAGGTGTTATTTGTACAGTGTTAGGTGATGAAATAGATTACGAGGTAATTGAAAATGAAGGACAACTCACAAGTAAAGTGACACCAAACCCAATAAGACGAGACGGCCCATTATAGATATGAAAGAAAGTGGTGAGACCACAAAAAATGTGGTAGGATAAAGCCATAATTATTGCAGTATTCCTTACAAGCTCGGAGGAATAGATATAATTTACATTAACTTACTAACCCGCTGAGGATTCATTCCATCATCATTTTTCTTTCCTGGATCAGTTTTCACTCTTTACAAAGATTTGATGGAGTTTGTTCAGGAGACAGACAGACAGACGGATGGATGTTGGTTGCACCCACAAAACCACAAAAAATGGGGTTACTTTACCCTGAAATTCAATACCTGTCTGAAAAGAATGTTTACCCAGAGACTGAGTTTTTTGTGGAGAAATATATGAACGGATGAATGCATAAATGGGTTTTGGATGCTTTTTGGCCGGATATTTTTGCATGACTAGTCCTTGACTAGTATGATTGGGGCTTGATTTCTTTATTTTTACAAGTTTTTATTGCGAAAGCATTCAGCAGAATGGGTTCACTGTATAAAACACGAAATAAAAGGCAAGTAAAAGTTGGACAAGTTATTGTAGTTAGTTTTGGGTCATGTTATTTTGTTGGGAATTTGGGACGTCTGTTGTTCATCGATTAGCTTTATCTACGGTGATCAGGAATTTAGTGGTAGCATGGGTTTTGTTGAGGTTAGTTATCGAGTTTTGGTACTCAATAAAAAGGAAATCGACTTATAACAGCTTTTGATAGTGTAACCTTTCCCGGACTGGGGCTAAGGCTGGAGTTGAACTATAGGTCACGGATTAAATTGAACAATTTATTGATGATGGCAAATCAAATGGACTACAAATTGTAATTACAATGGAAAACGGGAAATGGGTGAATTCCACAGTGAAGAAGGGGATGAAATGAAAAATTTATGTACTCTTTGGCTTTATATGGATTTAATTAGATTTGGGTGGTTTTTAGTTTTAGGTGTTTGACGAAAAAGAAGGTGTGGCAGTGTGGGGGAGAGTTTAATTTAAGACGTATCTCTTTCTAACAAGGTTTATGGTTTTCTTGACAAATCTCAGTTGAAGGTGGTAGACTAAAAAAATGCAAATAAAATTTGGCACATGCTAATCTTGTAGCTGTTTTGAAATTGGGTTTTTGCATGCGCAAGCCATCATACTTTCCAGAATTAATGTGTTTTGCTGGACTGGTTCATGGACCACTGAAATTTTTAGCAAACAACTCCTCGCTGGATGGAATAGGTCTGAAGTGCATGTTTGTGTTTATGATGCAGAGATTTGATGAAAATCCGGAATTTTTATGGCTTTGTCGAAATTGTGATGTAAAGTTGGCCAATGCACATTGACGAAATTACCCAATTCAATACGAGGCCTGAGGTTATGGCTGACTAAAAGCAAGGAAAGTAGGAACTCGGTCGTAAATTGTATTCATGGGATTTTGTGAATATAACCCTTTTGTTCCGGGAGAACAGGAGTCTGTGCAAAATTGTTAGTTTGCTAAATATTACACATTTTGTAGATCAGAGGACAATCTATTTTTTTGGAAGAGTATGAAGCCATAATTTTAGTTTTCAGGATATCTTGAACAATATGTTGACAGGTACGTCACGCACTAACTGCGATTAAATGACAGTGATTAAATGACAATGATTAATTGGATTTAAAGCTAAATTTTAGTTGTTTGATGTTTGATTTGACCTTCATTAAATAAGAATTCCACAAGTTTAAGTAAAATAATGAGCTTTTTTATCACTTTGCAATTTTTTTAACTTGAACAAAGTCCGTGATCTTGATCCATTGCCTGGGTCATGCAACTAGATTTCATTTAATTATTAGTGGAATTAATTAAAGCAATTTGCAAACTTTTGGCAGAATTTCCATTAAAATCAGTGATGTGAAGTTAAAGGAAAAATGATTAGATTTTTTGTACTTAATCCAACTTCGTTGCAGATCTAGTTATTTTTGTACTACAGCCAAGTTTCCAATGTTTGCATTAAAAATGGGTTGAATGCCGTCATTGTGTAAGTAGATTTGAGGCAGCTAAATTACACAATAATTTTTTAATTGTCCATTTTCTATACAAATTTTTATAGCAATTTCGAAAACTTATAGAATTCTGTACATAAAAATATTCAGTTTTATTTTCCAACTCCATTCATAACAAGATTATCTAGATCAGTCTAGCTTCTTCTTCTTTACACAATTTTCATACGCAGGTGGAGGGTCATTGTCAAGCTCACTACCATCACTACTATCGCCATCATGTCGCAAGTTTGGCGCAATACTTTGTGAATGGCAAGGTCCAATTATTTCCCTGTTTTCTGTATCCTCTTCATTGATAAGCTTAGCCACATCTGAAATTGCCAAGCACAGTTTTAGCTGACATTGCCAATTTAGTGGCGTCCTTGCCCTCTAAATCCAAAACCTTCATCTTAACATTACACATATCTATGTCTCATTTACAAAAGAACAAGACGAATTACTAGACGACAAATGGGCATCATTACCCGTAAACATTCACGTCTCACCGTATTTGTTGAGACACTTCTTCTTGGAATTGATCCCAACCGTTCGATTCCTCTTCCAAGCACAGACACCCTTCTTGGCGAGGACTTCTCCGATATATTCACATCGGCAGAGAAGGAATGAGATAATCATGATAAGGCTGAACTGTGTTGGAGTGTCAGTTGTGTAATGAAGCCAAGAGGAATGTGACATGAAATAAATTAATCATGATAACACACTTATTTTTAGCGTGGTTGGAAAAGAAGATGTAAACAAAGCATGCAAAACAATTTGGTTTTACGAGCATAAAATTCCTGCAGTATTTGTTTTTAAAGGGTTTTTACGAGAAAGTGTCCAACTTACGATGATGCAGGGAAGGATGCTCATCCCAACGTTGATATCGGAATGCATTGTAGTCATTCACGGGTCAAAATGTAATTCGGGGTTATTTATATCCTGAAACAGTTGAACAAGAAATAGCAATTTCTTTTATTGAATGGTATTTTATTTTTATTTTATATCATGAAATTCTCTTGTCGGTGGGGCGTATTCTCTTTTATTACCTTTCAATTGTTAGAATTTAATAGAATTGTAAGTTTAGATTAGCAACGTGGAAATGTGTGAATTACTTAATTACGGTAAAAATAGTTGCAAATTACAATCCATACTGCTTCCAGTAGTTTCTAGAAATTTAATACTCCCGGAAAAGTTGGACATACTTGGAGAAAGTACGGGTACTATAATACCCGGCTCGACTTTCGTCACATGGAGCATAAGATAATTTCCCTAAAAATCATTTCAAACAAATCATAAACATTATGAACTGGATGTTTCGTCATTGACATTAAAATACCTAGCCTTGATTTAGTGGAGAGTCCGTGATCTAACAATCAAATAAATGGAATTTGTCATAATTAACCAGTGACACTAACTCGGGCCTTATCTCTCTTTTTGTCCATATTCCCAGCAATCTATCAACCCGCAACAATCTTATCACTCAAACAAAACATGCTCAACCAATTAATTACCGAGTATTCTCTGTCAAACGGGAACAGGTTGGATTTGACGAAACATGAGGTGTGCCTGCGTACGTTATTCCTAATCTTATCAACAGCACTGCTAAGGTCATTCCAAATCTCATCACCAAATTATGGCTAAATTGCATTCAAATCCAAGGGTGAAACTTGCACATTACTCACCTTCAACTATTCAAGCGACTTATTATGTGTCATTAAAAGTATTTTGCAAAAATTTTGCAATCATTTGTTCCGTTTTCAGTATTTCGCACATATCCTTTGCTAATTTCGCCACAAAATGGACTCCGTCCTAGCCAATTCCCAAGCAAATCTTGCCCACAAACAGCGTGAACTTGGGAACCTCACACAATTCCAACTTCCTCCCAACCCACATTTAAATCTCGGCGAAAAACAGCACCTCCACGAAACGGAGGAGTTGTACAAACTAACCCGAGACTTGAAGAATGACCTCGATAACCGTGTCCCGCTATCGGATCCAATTGCACAAATCCAGCAAAAAAAGATACAACTCCTCATAGCCGAGCGACAATACACCGTTGCAGAAAGTCAGATCAGAATCATTCAAGGACACATTTTGAGTGGGATGGACACTCGAGATGGACGAAGTGCCCTTAGCCGAAGTTCGGATATGAAGACGACAGATGAGCTTCAAAAACAGGCGCAACCACTGTTAAACGAGGCTGCAGAACTGCTCAAGAAGGGACGACATTCTGTAACGTTTGCAGAACTGGGGGCGAGACAACGTATGGGATCATTTGCCCTGCAACAACAGCAGCAGCAACAGCAACACAAACAGTATCGAGATAGTCAGTGTGAGTCTTATCAATATTATTTAGAAATTACTTAAAAAAACTCAAATAATCTCTCGAAATTAGATGTGAGAGAAGCAGATGAGACGGATTTACAGGAAACTTTCACCAATCCCGAGCCCCCTCCGGAAACTCAGGCTCAATACGCTTATCAACAGAATCAACGCCATGATTTTGACCATGGCGCCAGTGGACCAGTAACAGAACATTATCGAGAAGAGACTCCAGCCCCGAAAAGTCCCGGTATTGAAGAGAGGCAGATTGCGTACCCTTCCGAGAGAGACAGAGGGATGCAGCAGTCCCCGATTCTTGAGAAGAGACAAGAATCCAAGGGATGTAGTAGGTGTTGTTGTATAGGATTCATTGTATTTTTGGTGCTTTGTTTAATAGTTGGTGGAACAATTTATGCACTGATTGCGTATGATGTTATCAATTTTTAGGGAGTCAAAATTTGTTAAGTATCGTAGAAAGTTATTATGGACAATTGGCAAGACTTTGGTAAATCAATGAGTTTATTTTCTGGGAGAAACCGATTCGGTAACCGAATTTCGGTTGTACTAATTTTGGATATTTAGGACATTCTGGATAATTAGATATATAGCGTTTTCTGGTTATAAGCCTTTGTTGTAATAAACTCTCTCCGGTGGATTCTTCAACTTCTTCAGTTGTGCCTTAATTACAGATTACATTACGAAAAACTTTCACCAATCAATGTACCATGTTACAGAGAAAGTATGACAATGACAATACCTGCAATTCTGGCTCCAGCCACTTCACCGAGATGCTTGAGATTTGTGGGAAAATAGCACAACACAATGGCGTAGAAAAAGTCAGGATGACGCCACAAGCAATCTAAAATCATGGTTGTAATTTTATGCAAATACTGCTTATTTTTGTAAAGCTTTTTGCACAAACTATCTGAAACGGTAGTGGGAACTTGGGATGCTTCTTTAGAAATCCGGATTTCTCCAACTTATTCATAAAAACGGGAATAGTCACTATATTCGCAAGAAAATAACTTTTTATAAAAACCTTTAAAGTTGCTAAATTCATGCCAAATATACCCATTGACGGAATGGCCATCATAATTCGAGACAGGATTACTTGGCCTATTCCAATTTTTGCGGTGTTACTAGAAAATCCTAGCGTTTTCCCTTTCTCATCCATGATCCTCATCCCCTTTTTTATTTCACTGGATAAAAAATACGGAATAATATTAAAATTGTAATAAAATTTAAAAAATATTCACTCTACTTTTGCCGAGAAAGCGGTAAATTGACGGCGTTAGCTGCGGCAATGGAGACAAAAGGCACGAGTCGACCTACTACTGGAGGAAATTTCTGTAATGTGTCAAACAATCTTAGAACAGGAGTAAACCACCTTTGTCGACTAAATTTGCGAATTTGACTCACACTCGCCATCCGGTTTAGACCCACTGCAGTAACAAGTGCCGAGGATGTCGCTGCTGCGTAAGATTTCATGATTTGGCTAAACAAACAAATTACAAAAGTTTTGATTGACTTCGGTGATCAAAGTTCGATCCAATTTCGCACTAAATAGGTCACTTACTCGTTGGAAAGGTCGTCTTTACCACTCCGATTCGTATAGTTAACCATTGCATTAAAGCTTTGGTTAAACCACTGCCAAAACACGACGGCACCCAGTGTCCTAAAATTGCGAATATTTAGCCAAACTCTGCAAAAAATCTGGAAAGTAACCTTTGTTCTAGTAAACACACTTGTAAAAGGTCAGCATACATCCCGTAATGACCATATTCATTGGAGCTTGGGCACTCATTCGACCCAGAAAAAACATTTTTTGACCTGTTTCCGGATGGAAGGCAGAATTATAAATGTATTTCTGCTTCCAAAGCTCATCCTCCGTGAGACCAGGAATATTTTCGCCCTTTTTGTATCGTGTCACAATGTCATTGGCGTGGTCGAGTTGCTTCTCCGTATGGAAGAGGTTGAGGGGATGGGTTGTTACCCAGAAGTGGCGGACGCGACCCCAGTAATTCGACTGGTCCCAGCGGGGCTGGTCGATGTCGATCCGTTTTGAGGGTGGAGCCATTTTGGGATTGGTTTGGAATTTTAATGGGGGTGGGTAAGGGCCTTTTTGAGAAGTTGCAGAGTTTGGCACTTTGTGGCGTCAACGGTGGCGTTGTTATTAGTGACGTGGTCGAGAACAAAGCGTTTCTTGCAGAATTTTGAAAACGTCACGAAAATATTTTTTGGGTTTTCTGGAGCTTATCATGATTTCTTTCCATAATTTATTAGTCCACATTCACTCATGAGTGGTTCCCAATCTCAAGATCCTAATTTCCTTAAATTGTTGGAAATTCTTCGCAAGATGATTCTTAAAGCAGGACAAAGTGAAGTTCAGCTTCAACCCTTTCCTCCTTCAGTGGTATTGACAAATGATAATTTCTCAAACGCTGATTAATCTATTAACAAGACTAAGATGGCATTTTCATGGTTTAAATCCGATTTTAGGCAACATTCAACTCCTACGTTATCTCACTAAATGTGGACTACAATGCACTAAAAAACCGGTCGGAAATAGCTGGAGGTCAAGGTCAAGGGGACGGCCATTCTACTCCAGCATTAAAGCCCATCGTCTCCGAAGGATATCGGTTTGAGGATACTGGAACTTGGTGAGTTTTTAGTTAATATTATGTACCAAAAACTGGAAATGATACGGTATCATTGATACCATTAATCTTTAGGCGTTTGATAATCAACCCCGATTTTCGGGATAAAAATGGAAACCGCTACATTTCCACTTTACTCTGGCTAAGCCACTGTTCTGCGGACGTACCGTTTTTCGATGTTTCTTACTCCATTGGGATTCTGGATGAGGAGCCTTATACCTCAATTGCTTATATTAAGGGTGAGTAATTTTTGAAAGTTACTCAATTCTGATAATTGATAAACAAAATTCTAATGATTTTTTGGTTTTGACTAGCAAGCAGAATTCGACGCTTCTCCAAACAAGAACCACTCTTCGGTTGGGATAAGTTCCTGGCTTTTGATGCCCTCGGGAATAATCCACCCTCAACAATTCGCTTCTTTGTAACAATTTCCCTTTGGGGTGTACTTGACCCTCCGGCATCTCTTAAAGCGGTTGAATTCTGGTATCCTAAACAGTCGGGTTTTGAAATTCCGGAAAAATGTTGTCGAGATGAGGATTCAGAAAATTCGGATACAAATCAAAATAATAGCTCCGGAACAATTTTGAATGCTTCCCGAAAAGAAAAACGGTTACGACTCTGGAACGGTGGTCATCCCAGGGCACCTAACGCTTTGATTAAATGTGGAGACACGGATTTTCCGATTCATGCCGAAATTTTGTCAGGTGAGCCCTGAATCCTGAAGTGTCTTATTTTTGTTATCGTGTCCCAATGTGTACTTATAGAATTGCATTAATTGCACCTTAGAACTGTCAACAACGATTTCGGACCATTTCTCAAACCAAACGGATAGATTTAATCTCCAGCCTTTTACGACGCCTGAAGAAATTGACCCCGAAACCATTCGAATGTTTGTGACCTATGCATACCTCGGAAAATTTGATGATTTTCCAGAACCTGTGATCTTTGGACCCAAACCTTTCGAGAATCCCAGTTTTAAGCGTCTTCTCAGCCTTTGGGATGCCTCTGTTTCGTTAAGGATGCCAGATTTGGAGCCCCGTCTCTCTGCCAAGGTCATGGAGTCGGTGAACGCCAACTTCTTTCGGATCCCGTTTCTCAGATATCGTCAGAAAATTCAGGCTTACGAAAATAGGGTTGCGACCAGGAAGGATTTTTTTGGGTTGGTCACCAATCGTTGGAACTTTGAGGATGGAATGAAGTAGATTTATTAAATATAACTATTTTATTTACAGGTATTTAAAAGAGCTTCGTCAAAAGGGTCATAAAGTGCTGGAAGATTACAAGGATAATCGTGTGGCTTATGTGAAATTGATGTTTAAACTTTAACAAGAACTTTGGATAAGATGTACTTGATTGCTAAATATTAACTTGTTCCACTAAACAATGAACAGAGAAATGCGTCACTTTCTTAATTTGCTGTCAATTTCCGGGTTGAGAGTCTTTTACTTATTTCTAGGTTTTAAGAAAGGGGCGTAAAAACTTCCTTCCAAAAGAATAATCTCATCATTATCAACTCCATTTTCTTCCTGAATTGCTTCCGGTTCTGGAGAGGAAATAATTTGTGTTTTTTGTGGTGGCGAGGATCTTGGCGTCGTGCTAATCGTTGCCTTTACT
>JAAXNX010001149.1:0-19716 GCA_036491905.1 Folsomia manolachei
ACAGGAAACTAGAATTGGAGTTGGATATTGTAATTGGCCTGCTTTGTACAAAACGATAAATATAAATGTTTCAAAAGAATTACCCCACCACATTTTCCCACCTGTTTGTGCTTAATAAAAATCGTTTCTTTTCAAATACCCAAATTCCACGGCATTTTTTTCTTAGAATATCACACTCTGAGTAGCCTATTGCCAAGTATTGCACCAACCCAGTATAGTTCAAGAGTGAAAAATTACTTGAAAGCCCACCAGACAGAAGAATAATAATCGTTGGTCGTTGTCTGCTACTGAAACGACGTGGATTTGTCCTCTGACCAAATCGGTTGGCTGACAGTTTGGAGTTTTGACCTGGAACTCTACCACTCACCCTTTTACCAATTTGCCACGCGTTGATCAAATTCTAAAGCTAACCTTGAACCCCGTGGAGTAAGTTAAAAAGGCTCTATCTTCCAAGATCAACCCCTATAAAAAGTAGCAAGAGTCTGTTAAAAGTATAGCTCACTCACTCTGCTGACTGTTTTATTTTCCATTGTATTTAAACACCAAAAATGCACCAGATGAGATTAAGATGGATTTGAATTGCTCTGCTTGGTTGTGCTGTTACTTAGTTGAGAGAGGAATAAAATAAAAAACTACGAGTCAAGAAGTTAACAAAAGACAAAACTCCACGACAAAAAGAGTTTCGTTGCCGAATCATCTTCACCTTTTAACTTTTCACTCTTTACATGTTTCTTTTCTCTAGAAGTCTTTCATCCATTCTTCGGGCCGACAACTATATTCATTCTGTTTGTTAAATGTGTAGTTGAATCTGAGTTCAGCGGAGCACAAACAAATTAAATATTGCAAAAATTGAGCAATTTTTGATTAACTTAGAACCTCACAGACTTCTCGGTTTCAATATTCTGGATTGATCAAACATCAAGCCATATATTATAACATGAAGTCTTATTTGACGCTATATTAATGAAATCCCGTGTGAAATGCAAATATGCAACAAATTTTTTGCTAAAAATTTGCATAACACCCAAAAAATGTAAAGTTCATCTAATTTGTTATTTATTCATTCGGTTGGATGAGTCTCAACTTTGAAATTAGTTTGTAACCGCAGCGCATACGTCCAAGCAGTAAAAAGTTTTTATCATCAGTAATAACTTTTTACATTTTTCCCTGCTGCAGGAACTATTTACCAAACCACGAAGAACGAGCAAGAGCCAGATTCCTTGGTGAAGGTAACTGACACACGGGACTGAACTGACCACTACATAGGAAATCAGATTGTCTCGACTAAAAAAATGCCATGTATTTGCATTCTAGCCTAGCACGCAAGTTGACCCAAACCAATTTTGAATTTAATTATTTTTACCAAAACCACTTGAACCATTAAAAACCCGCTTATTTACTCAAGATAACAGACTCAAAGTGAATCTCCCTAAAAATACGATAGGAAACACGTAAAGAGAAACCGCACCAAGAAACAAGTGCCGGAGGGTTGAAATTTTATTTTGCAATTTTCCTCGGAATGGCTTGTCTCTCTAATGATTCCTGTTGATTGCTTACTAGCGAATCGAATAAAAAATGATAGATTGTGCATTGAAACATTGCTTCAAATTCCTTCTCGCGTCTCTCATCTCAATTCGTGAGTATTCACAAAGTTAAACTTTTAAAACACAAGTTAAAAGCCAATAATACGCCCACCTGTCACAAGTCTTATGTTGGAGTCAGAGTTTGAATTTTAGTTTAAATGGGCCTTGCTCTACCCTACCCTATAAAAGTTCTGGGAAACTAGAATAAAATCTTAGACTGCAGTGAACCATTCCATTCTTTAAGGTAAATTTAACCAGGTTCAAGTCCAATGGGGGAAGACATGATGCTGATCCATGCCTAGAGTTGCTCTGTTGAGTTCAATTGTTGCATTGGGTTGCTGGCTCGTCGTTCGTTTCTTCTGATCTTATCTTAACCCGCAATGATGATCATAATAGGTGCTTAGTGTCTTGTATCGCTGCCTTGTATCTGGCCTGTCACTATCAATTCATGTCATTGCCCTTCAACTTATGAGTATACCAAACCCACCAACCCTTTGTGGTAGGTGTTGAAAGACAGAGTTTATAGTTTTACTACACGAACTACGGATTTTTTTTACGGAATCATTGTTAATATGAGACTTTTCATAATTTTTGATTTGGAGTTGAATGAAACTGTTTCGCCATTTTAATTAGTTCCATTTTTAAATTAAATGTTTAGAAGGAAAAAAGACGGATCAAGGAAGGCTTTTGTTGAAAACTGGGAATGAAAAAATGCTTCATAATGTTTTCGATATTAGATTTTTCTGTGTTTAATTTCCTCCCGAGTTCATTCAGTCAAACTCTTCATCCAGAGGAGATTAAGAGCTTAAAAAGGCTGCCCCTCTAACTAACTAACCAGCCAACCAAATCAAAACGTTAGGCAAGGGCTTTCCCTTATTAAATGTTTCACATTATAACGAGTACGTACTATGCAGGCTGGAAAGAACTGAATTTATGAACGTCCAAGTAACAAAAAGTCGGACAACCTAGAAAATGACTCATTCCTACCACAGTCAAGTGAACAAAGCCCGGGTGAACTGTGTGGGTTGATTTGGCAGTATAGAAAAAAACGGAATGATTTTGTCCGTGATTAAAGAAAAAAATTTGGATGAAATCCGTATAATCATCTCGGGTCGGGGTTTTGATCTCAAACTCGAACAATAAGCGAGTGTGTGGTTTCTACCCATCTCATGCGTTTGTGTCATTGGAAGTAGAATTGGTAGCCAGTCGCATAAATACATGGCCTTCCACCTTTTTTATCATATGCATGGAATTGGAAACTTGTACATATTACTGTAAACCCAAACAACTCCAGCCCAACACCCTTCTCCACGCAGTTCTTTTACTAAGCTTTGTGGTGAATTACACAGATTTTGGAACAAATCTGCGACACTGTATCTCCAATGAGAGCAGAGGACACAATATTTTCCGGAATTGTGAGAATCCGCTAACACTGCTAGGCGTTCCATATTAAAAGTAAAATAATAAAAGAATCAGTGCATATTGTGGCCTTGCATGGTTAGAACTGGGAAAAGTAAATGAATTTCCTTCCTTCCCATCGGATCTGGGGCAGGAGGGGTGCGTGGTTTTGTGGTTGGTCTCATTTAGAACAGAGTCAATCCTGTGGAACAAAGTCTGGTTACAGTTGCCCAGCCACAAGGCACCCCCTCTCCATCCGATCCGACAGAATATGACATCCCTTTATTGGATTGAGCCAGTTTCCCTCTTTTTACCCAGCCCGACACTGCATATTATTATCCCCATTACACTTTTTACACTGAATTGTGTCACTACTGTGTTATCAGGGGATGCAAGCAAGTTGCTCCCTTTCTCGGTCCTCGTCCTTTCCCTCATTTGATCTGACACGAGCTTCCGTACCGTCCAAAGGGTGAATGTTACAATGAGACCAAGCCAAGCCATAGATGTGAGGGTGAACCTATTCATTTTCTATTCACCCACCACGACAACCCCACAATAAAGTTTGTACAAGAACAACAAAACCTCCCGGCTGACCGTGTTATGTTGTGGTGTTAGTGTTGCAGTACTTGATATGCAGTCCCACTAAAGGATTAGGCTCCGATTTAATCCTACTTGACAAACTTTGCAGAGATTAGTTTGGTCGGATGAACTCTGGCTGACTATGAAATCATCGAGGTGTTGTTAAAACACCAAAGGATTTCTCTAAATCTGCTTGATGAGGTTGCAATAAAGTAAATGCAAACCAAGGTCCATGTTGCGACTGCAAGGTTTTGACACTAAGGATACTTCATTCACACGTTTGGATCAGATTTGAACAAGTTTTGTGTCCAATTTCAAAATCTCGGAATCAAATCAAAAATAATTTTGAATCCCATTTGTTACTACGAGCATTGGGAAAAGGGGTGTTTTTCTGCCATATTTTTTGAAATACGTTGTTGAGATGTGGTCAACCCCTTTCTTCGTTTTGTAATGAACTATTCTTGTTTTCTAGGGTCTAATTCTAATTCAACAACCGCCCCAACCCAACCTTGATTCAGATTCAAGTACTGTGTTATACAGCTCATCTGTTACGGTTTCAGCTATTAAAGTTAACCCTAAAAAAGTTTGATCAAGTCTCATACAATGCCTCACATGTTGGTTTATTTAAATTTTGAATAACCGGACTCTCAACCAAGCCACACTTTTCACACTGGATTTGGATTAAACGCAATTTTTATAGGGGTTTGAATAAATGAGCCGTGTCTATTATTTTGAGAAGATTTCTCGTATTTTAAATTCAAACCACAACAAGCTTATTACGTTCTTGTCTGTCATTCAAGGGTTGTTCAGTGGAGCCATTGTAGTGAGGGACCTAGGGTGACTGTGTCATTCAACAATTGAGTATTGTTATTTTACACCACTATACTTTTTGCAAGGGGAGAATACTCAAACTCAACCAAAGCCACCAAAATATGGTCTACTACGAGGCTTAGATATTGTCATTACTTTTTTACAATAATTAACTTTGGGTCAATGTGACGGCTGTTTCATTTCATTTTCTGCCAGCCAACACTGTTTCAGTTTCAGACAATGGAATACACATTAAACAGTTGTACCTTGTAATTGCGGACCACTGACTGCTTTGTGCAAATGTCATGTTAATATTGTCAACCAAGTCAGGAAAATATGACTGCACTCATATCTGGGGTGAGTTTACATCAAGTAAAGAATATGACTAGGAAACTGCTCACATTGATCAGAGAAACAGGGTGAAGGTTAAGGTTTCGGGGCGAAGATCATCATGCACAAACTAACCAGAATGATTGGTTCCAAATCGATACATATTCACGATTAGAATTCTTCGTGCGCTCGTAAGCATGGATGCAGATATTATTATTAGTTTTTTCGCTTCTGTGTCATATTACTCAACCGAGATTTGGGATGGAAGCTGATAATAATCACTGCAAGCGTGCGCCTGTATTATGAATGTGGCCACTTTCACCCTAATCCCTCATACGAGTATCTCTGAAGCATATCAGTATTTGCATGAATATTAATCACCCATGAAAGCATTCAGTCTTTAAATCCGTTTTTACTCGTTTAATTAAAACGATCCCTTCCATCCATCCACCGTCATGATGAACATTTGACGGCAATGTTTATCGCTTATATTTCCCATATTCCCCCACGGTACGGACCATTGTTCATTCCATTGTTGATGGGCCAGTAAGAATCCCAAGTTATAAGCGGCATGTAATAATGCTCTCCTAACAAAACAAAACAACCGACCGACTGAACGGACAGGGTAGAAATATTTCAACTTGCTTTTGTAGCAGATCAAATCAACCACATCACAACATGAACGTGGACCACTAACTAATATCCGTCCAAACTTATCATTCATCTTGTAATAGCAGACCATTTGAACTTTAAAAAGTCGTATCTGCACTGAACCCAACATTACACAATATTCAACCAGCAAGTCGATCTTTTCTCTTCGTTGCCTGGCTATTCATCAACATCAAATTCTTCCATTTAACCAATATTCAAATGAGGTATGAACTATGTGTGCTCATCATTTATTTAAAATTTGAATGCATTCAACTCATGTAATTACATACATAAGTAGTTGGAGGAACCAACATCAATTTTGACTTTGACACATCGCACCACATTACATTAATTCATTACAATATTAAATGAGATGCTTTGCAGTTTCTCGTCTTGCTATTGCGGAAACTAATAACTTTTGGTTGTTTTCTCCACAATTTTGATGAGACCATAAAAATGCGAACTCTAGTTCGTTTCTGTATCCAAAATTTGTAGGTTAAAATAATAAATGTACACTAAAAAAGAAATTAAAACTCAGCTCACCTGTTGTAAATAAGACGATAGCTTTTAGACAAGAGTATTCGGCAGCATCAACCTGTAAAAATGAATTATTCTCGTTAATTATTTTTTGTCAGGAAAAATATTCTGATGTGCATGAAAATTTGCGTCAAAAATAAAATATTAGTCAACTCTAACTTTCACCATGCAATTTCCCATTACAGCACCAAATTGTTTACTCACATGAAGAGCTTTGAGTTTTTCGACTTGCTCCTGGAAAATTCTGATGTGGTCCATAAAAGCCACAACCCTGTCCGCAGCCATTGGTGCGGCGTGGAGTCCGGCCGCCGCTAGTAAGGGTGCAACATGAAGAGGCATTGAACACTGGGATGCGTTAAGGACAAAGAGTTCTGACCAGACCAGTCTGAGTAGGGCGACTTGATCCGTAACCTTTTAAGCAGTGTCAAAATTAGTGGTTTGCTTAATTTCAACTTTATTTTTTTCATTAAATACCTGGAGGTCGGGAAAGAATGGGATATTTCTTGCCCATTCCACAGCGGAGAATAAAAGTCTGGCTGCTAATTCACAGATGTTGTCGATTCCTATTTTTTATTAACATATAATTTATAATTTATAATTATATAATTTATTATATAATTATTATTAATATATAAAAATATACCCATAATGTTGTTGGCTTGCATACACTGACCATACCTCGATGTTGGGTATGGCTCAGCTCTAAGAAGCAGGGAAATATAGGATGACAAGTAAGTGGGTCCGTTGAGTCCATCCCCATTTGTGAGGGAGAGTTGACCAGGATAGCCAGGACCCGGTGTGGGTGGAACACGTCCTCTCTGAACAGCTAAAGATCGACAGAATGAGGCTAAAAGCTTTGTAAGATTTGAAGTCTACAGGAAGTGTTCCTGTTATCCGGAGTTGAGCCAAGGATAATTGAAAATGAAGCTCAAACTCGGTGTACTTTCCGCATCCAAAATTTGCATTCTTTAACCAGAAAAATTTTCTGGTGATTTTAAAACTGTTTGAGTACTCACTTCAATGCACAATCACCTGTTTGCATGTACTTCGAAGAATTAACTTAACCTAGGCAAAAAGTTGTTCGTATGTGAATCTGAACCGTGATGTCTCGTTACATAAAAGGATTAAATAAGCCAAAAACCAGGGATGCCCATATATGTGTCGAGTCAAATTCACAAGGTCCTTTCCTCAACCAGTGCATGTGTTCCCATTTACTTCTTCTTTCGTCTGAGGTACACTAACAAATCTTTAAATTGTGTGTAACGTAATTTGAGCTTTAACAAAACAGGGTCCGGTGCATTTAACCGTCGTAAAGTTATTGGGATATAGAAATCCCAATTGCTCTCAGTCATTCGTGTACGCACGGCATACCGTTCCAAAACGGCATGNATTGGGATATAGAAATCCCATTTGCTCTCAGTCATTCGTGTACGCACGGCATACCGTTCCAAAACGGCATGCATTGGACATTACTGGTTCACTACAACCAAACCAAACCGTGGCATATTATTACATTTTACATACACCAAGTAGACGAAGAATAAGGAACCTTCTGGCTACAAAAAAAGGAGTAAAAAGCTCAAGAAGAATTCAAGAGCAGTGTGGGAAAAAGAATGGAATTAAACTCGGCTCTCTCTCTCCTTCCTTCTTGACCCTCGTCTCTCTTGGATGGAGTTTGTAGTTTAGAGCATGTTTAAGTAAGTTACATAATAACCAAGTCAAGTCCAAATTGTTGAGTTGAGGCAGCAGGGAGAGCGACTGCATAAAATGTAATTCTAGTTAACAACACCCATACTAAATTATTAATGTGGGTAAGTCCCAGGAATTTAGAATTCGAGCAGTGTGCTCACATCAACCAGCCGTACGTACTGACACACACTACATGTACATATGCATTTGTAATTGAAACACACAGGTTTCAATTTAATCTTGTAGTCAAACTCAACTAAGCCAGGTTTGGCCTTTTTTCACATTTTACTAATGAGTAAACCAGAAACACACAGGTTTCAATTTAATCTTGTAGTCAAACTCAACTAAGCCGGCCAGGTTTGGCCTTTTTTCACATTTTACTAATGAGTAAACCAGACACAAATAAATGATGGGAACAAATGGACGGACAATGATTGGGCAGGGCAGAGGTATCGATTGACTTTTTATTTTCTGGTTGATCAGCACTTTGTAATTCGAAACCTTTCTTAATTTTATTTCGACATGCAGAATTCCAAATGAACTTTCTTGCCCAAGTTAAAGTTGGAAGTTGCCTGACTTTTGTGTATTTGACCCTCAAACGTTTATACCAAGAAGCTCACCAATAGGAATGAGTTGGTATGATAAGTAGAGGAATGTATTCGTTTATGTGTATCTAAGTGGGATAGCAATAAACAAAGACTGTGAATAGCTGAGCACAAAACTCCCGATAATGGGTGTCATCCATTTAACGAAGCAAATTTCCCTTGATAAGAACCGGAACATGGGTCCCACCCACTGTCTTTAAGTGGAAGGACTACTCAATAAGTAATGTGACACGTTGACTTGGGACTCATATATCTGACACAAAACTCAACTCGAACGAAATCAATGTTGTCCTTGTTTTGTCCTGGTGAATTGGGACAATACCACAACATGCAACACTCCAATTTCCTATAATTCATACCGCAGTAATGAGTCTTCTCTCCATCAACTTCTCCTATGAATTAGTTGACCATTAAATCAAAATCGATTGGAATTGGATGGAATGGAACATGGACAGCCAACCTTTAAAATATTTGAATCAAAAGGGGGCGAAGTAATCCAGCCAAAACAAAACAAATGATGTGACTCTGAATAGGTTGCCTACAAAAGCTTGTCTCATTTCTGCATGCATTTTGCATTGAAATTCGATTTGGTTCCAATCGCCTTATCACGCAACTACCACTCAACCAGCACTCTGACTAAATTATAGATTATGGCTGATTCTTTAGATAGCCAAAAGTATAACGCGTCACCCGTTCAGATAAAGTGCGTAACCTTGTTTTCTACAATATTTATGTACAAGGTTTGGCTGGAGGATCAAAACTAAAAGTTTTTCACGTAATAACAGAATGAGATGAGCAATGAGCCTAGTTTGTTGTCTAAGTATGTAAAGCGTGCCGAGAAGTCGAATAAGAAATAAAAAAAACAAAGGAGAAGGACGAAAGAATAGAAACGTAAAGAATTTGTCGCATGCAAAATCCAATGGCACTCTCTACACGACGACATAATGGAGTCACAGAAAGCAACCTGACATCACCTTTGTTCCATTATGTTTGACTCAACTTCAACTTCCCTCTGACAAATAAACAATAACACCGACCAAGTAACTATGTACAGATAGAGGAGACACATTCACAAAAGGATGGCTGGCTGGCTGTCTTTATCAATCTTTCTTTACTTTGAAGACAGTGCAAAAGTTTAAATTGTGAAAATTATACAGTTGACATCCACCACACAATCTGCTCCTGCTCCCAACAATGGCATAGAAAGACATTATTCTATTCCAATGAACTCCAATTTATTTGTGTTTCTAACCTCAGCAAAGTTTGAGACCTGGCAGAACCACATACCTTAATATAGAGTAAAATAAGAAAAGAAGACAAATCTCGTTTCATTTCTCAGGTTGACAATTTTGACAAAGTCCAGTCAGACATTTTAGGACTTTCTCCGCCCAGACGGAATAATGCGTCACTGCAAACTTTACAAGTGCAGACGTCAATTTAAGTCCTGACTTCAATCATTGACCAGACCAACCCACCACTTTGTCCTCGTCGTATTTGGAATAGTTGTTTCATTAACGAATCATAATTTGCAATTACCAATGCACAAGACTTAGGTATACTCCGTACGAAGCGAAGCAAGCGTCATAATTAATTGCAGAGTTGACTGCAAAACTCTGCAGATTGGTTTTGGATGGTTGGATTGGATGTCGAGTCAAAGTTGAATTCTCTCCATTGATGGATACGTATTTGGAATAGTTGTTTCATTAACGAATCATAATTTGCAATTACCAATGCACAAGAGTTAGGTATGCTCCGTACGAAGCGAAGCAAGCGTCATAATTAATTGCAGAGTTGACTGCAAAACTCTGCAGATTGGTTTTGGATGGTTGGATTGGATGTCGAGTCAAAGTTGAGTTCTCTCCATTGATGGATGAGGTGCATCTCCAAAAAGTTATGGAATGTTATGTTATAGCAAACTGACTGTCTTGCTGTTTTCGCTATTAGTTAACTTTTTTTCTTGGAACTTTTAAATGGCAAAAAATAAAGTGATGTGTGCTGCTCATCATCCAAGATCTACCTGTAGTCACTGCATGTGTGGTGCTGGCTAGAATTGTGGTTGGGAGAGTAACATGTGCAATTCATTTAATCAGAAAAACTCATTCCTGAAGAACGAATGTTCATTAGGTGGACCTCAGTACTTCATTCGTTTATAATCTCCTATTTTGTTTTGTTCTCTATCTCCATCTGTCATATCTGTATATTAAGCTTTCGGTTTACGAGTTTGCTCACTCGCTCCTTGGTCGATTAGTTAGCTCTGCTTTTCTTGGTCAGTGTCAGACAAGAAAAAAACAAATGGGGATTTCAGACAATGATGCAAAATGTCAAGAGATACCGGAGGTTTTTTACCAATGTTCAATCTATGTACTGTGGAGCGCATTATTGGAAACACAGATTTATCTAATCAACGGAATGGCAACCAGGAATTAAGTGTAGTTCACTTTATTACGCTTTTTGACGTTAACACAAATTGTGCTTAGAATTCGTATAATTTGTTGTTAGATTATGTAGATACATGAAATAATGGCGAGGCATTTGCACTACATTCAAATGACAATTCAACCCAAGACCATTGTTGCAATTTCAATAAGACTGAGATCAAAGTGAGAGCTTACAATAATGAACACTGACCAATGCCATAAGTGCATTAAGGATTGTATAGTCACCTCCTTACTCACAAGAGCTTCGCTACAAGATAGCTTGAAGAAATAATGATGACTAATTAGGGTGATAAATAATAAGGGACATTACATTACAATGATGTGGATGAGTGTGGAGCCCACAAGTCCTTACTCGGCATAAAATAAATCACACAGTTAATATTAAGGATCGACATCAAGCAGTCAATACAGTCAGAATAATAAATCTCTACAAAAAATGTGTAATTTGCACTTCAACATTTTGGCAAGGTCGAGTTGAAGTTGAGTTATTTTTCTTGTCTGATTTTGGTGACAAAAGGAAAACACCGACGTAATTCATAATCAGTCAGGTATTGTTATTTTGTAGGATTTGAGCAACGCCCGATTCTTGCCTCAAGCAAGTTTTGTATTAATTTTAATGTGTGTCCTTAATTAATCCTTCGTTTATTAATTGGTAGTGTGGGAAATTTGCTTTTTTCTGGTATTGAGTTAAGCAATGTAACTGCAAATCATACTGACTGCTACCAACTAGATAATATACATGTTGTAACAAATCATTAGATTCCACAGCAGTTTGTGTAATGACCTTGTTAGAAGAGTAGACCTTTTAATTTAATCCTGAATTCAACACAGCAGTCAGAACTCGTGTCAGTTGTGGCGATGAATATAGTTGAATTGCCGCCTGTCTAAGTGAAAATTGGTTCCATGAACTAATTGATGTCTCACAAACTCGTGATTTACTCAAACTTGACGCAATAAGTAGTGGAAGTTGCTAGTAGAGTATGGAGCAAGGAAGAGAACAAAGACAAAAAATCTTGTGTACGTACATTTAAAATGGATTCAGCATGATTTTAGAATTTCGGAAAGCCAAGACCTAAGACTGTCAGATCACACCTAAATCGCATTTAGTTGGTTGTAGCCATAAGATGCTCGTGAATAAGTGGACCTTGTGTTTTCCTAGTTCAATTTAAACCCACCCATTGTTCTCTCTATTCTGACAATACTTGTTAATTTTATTATGATATAATTGAAGTAAAATAAATGGTCGTATTTCGTATGGGTCTGACTAGCTGACCAATTTGCAATTATTAGATGACATGACATAAGCATTTCATCTTTATCCAAGCACCTTCAGAAGGAGAAATCCATCATTAGTTGAGTCACTAGGATTTCGCATTTATTTATAAAATTTAAATTAGCCAAACAATTTCAAAGCTAGTCATATTCTTTCATTTATAGTATTAGCATCATCAAGCTCCTGGCCATGAATAGACCTCTAATTGCAGATTGATAAAAATATGGTAAAACTAATCAATCAACTTTTTTTGTCACAAATGAGATGACTTTATAATTTTTTGACATTGACACCTGTGCCTATCTTGGTGTAAAGTCAGCCCAGTGTCGGATGAGTGACGACGATTTTTGAACATTATAATTACAACTTCATCACATTTGCTTTTGTGAAAAACTAAGGAGTCATTCTGACTCCTTCCACATGTCAGATTTTATGATTGTTAGAAACTTGGACTCTTGGCTTCTGACTAATTTCCAACAATGGGCTGTGATTCCTCGTACGGATGAGTTGTTCTGTTCCCCTGTCCATTTTTTGTGTATGGATTGTATGGATTCTAGCAGCACTCAATTACAAATTATTACTTTTAATATTAATATTAAGAGCTAAACTCTTCCTTAATTAGGTACAAGGTCAGATAGGAAAAAATATCTCTACACCATATCGTTTCTTTCGCTATGCATCAATTGTCCAGCCAGGCATTGATTTGATGGTAACCTCATAATAGCAAAATGATCATGGTGAAGAGACTGGGTTGGATTTAGTTTTAATATGTGTGGCAGTAGAATCAGGATGATGATGAAGAATTCGTGACATCGACAAAGTGCAGTAATGCTACACAAGATCCTTGTTTCTTTCTATCATGGTGAAGGGAGACTGGGTTGGATTTAGTTTTAATATGTGTGGCAGTAGAATCAGGATGATGATGAAGAATTCGTGACATCGACAAAGTGCAGTAATGCTACACAAGATCCTTGTTTCTTTCTAGACACGATCTCCTCTTCTTATGCATACTTGAGTGGAAAAGTTTAAAAACTACACTCTTACTCTTACTTAGTAGACCGGTGATGGAACACAAATTGAAATACTCAATTGAGCATGATTGTCGAAATATCTTGCATACTTTTATCCGATACGGTTTATACTTTATCCTGGTAATGCCATGCTACCTACTCCATAGCGCCATATGTATCCAAACCGAAGTGAATTCAAATTTGGTTTGATTTTGACTTCAAGGTTTTTACACGGCACTTGATTTTTTTAGTCTCAACCTATAACTCCATCCTGAACAAAGTAACTTGTACGAGGTTGCATCTTTAAAAAAGTTTCTTCTCATCGGGGTCGATTGGAAAATATAATAAAATATCATCATCACAATACAAGATTACCGTGGTATTGAGATTGGAATAAGAAAAACGCTGACAATCAGTCTGACTCTGACTGACTTGAGCTGATCTTGGTCTACACGTATTTTATTCATCTCGTCGTCGCCCCGGAGAATGTCATGGTCTGACTCTAACTAAACTTAGCCTTCAATCCTTTACCTTATTGAGTCCCTTGTCATGCATGAGTTCATGGTTGAAGGGTCTCGGAAGGAAATAATAATGAGACGAAGTGATGAGAAAAGAAAGAGTCAGAAAAAGTGTGAGGTGTTTGGATACAGGATTCAAGAAGCCCTTTTCCTCACCTTGGTATTATCTCACCTCACCTGAGGAGAATCTTCCAACTCATCCTCCTCCATCTTCATCATCATCATTCCTCTTTTCTTTTCTTCACTTGCTCACCTAACCCTGTTACTTACTTTAGTTACCCACCTTTACCTTATTTATTACGTAGCACATCACACAATCCACACTAACAACCAAGAAAGAATTCATAAATGAATGTACCACAAAATGGGAACGTAAAAAATGTCCACCCTAATAATACCTGTCGGCTTTTCTAAAAACTTTTCTTCTCCCAGTGACTGACAAAAGTCTGACTCTGTACCTTTGGCTTGGCTCTTTTCTTTTGGTGTAACCTTCAAAAATTCCATTAGCATCTGAATTAGACGTAATTCAGTGTCAGAAGAATGTGGCCATCCAGTAAGCAAAGTTCTATGTTCAGATTATAATGTAGCAGACAAATGCTGAGATCTATACCAAATGTAATGTGCTGCATCATGATTCAGCCTTCTCTAATGAAGGATTCCTTAATGTTCCTGCATCCGTGAGAAATCAAATATGATGAGATGTCAATAGTCACAAGTTACAAACATAAATTTGAAATTAATGCAAGTATATCACAAACTAACGCTTTAGTTCTTAACCGCATAAGGATGTTGTAAGATTGCAAATTTTGGGCGAAAAGTACACAATTTGTAAAAAAAAACTATTTCGAACAACAAGGAACTTTGACCGAGTAGGAAAATGGAATATTCAATCTCGTACCTTCACGGCGCATACCCATCTTGAGGCACTTCTTTAATCGACAATACTGACACTGATTTCTGTGGTGTTGATCGATTGGACAATCTGAAAGAGATGAAATTAATGACATGTTATTGACCAGGCAAATTTAAATTTGTCGTACATATTGTTTCTGATACAGGAAAAGAAGAAGTCGAATGAACCAATAATGGAAAAATACAATAATATAGAAAACTTACTGCGGTTTCCCCGACAAGAGTAGGTCAAGTTTCTTCTGACACTTCGCTTGAAAAAGCTTTTACAACCTGAAATTAAAAGTAAATTTAAACGATTAGTATTTATTATCATCATACATAAGCCTGTAAACACGTCGTGTATCAAGGCTATCGCCATAAAAACTTGTAACCTCAACCTTTCTCTGAGTTACTTGAGATAAATTCCTGAGCATATTTTGACTTGACATTTTGTTTTTGTTAGCGAGATGATGATGGTAAATTACTACTTGAACCAATAAAAAAATGAGCGTCTATTAAAGAGCCTGGAGTCACGTTGGATGGACGGAATGTCAAAGCCATTACATTAAGAAAGGAGTCGCATGGCCTGGACTGGCATATGTCGAGCAAGTAAGATATGCGACAATAGAGATCAAATGAACAGGTAGCAAAGCAAATTAAGCATCCCATCGTATCATTACTTGAACCCTTTCGTCTCGCTTTTGCTTGCTGTCCTGCCATGCGATCTCACTCACTCAATATTAACCGAGTTCCATAATCCACAGTTCATCTCTCATCGTGATCGTAATAAGCATGGGAATCCAACCACCTACCTCCTTCTTGTAACCATGCCCCAGCAAAACATTCCCAACTAAAGTGCCATCCACAAAAAAGTGTATCGTGTTCCATTACTTGAATGGTATAAGGCCAAAGTTAAAAGAGACGCCATAAACCACGCAGAGAATAATTCATCAATCATTCCATCTCCACATAGATATGTACATAACCTCATCATGCACTGCAAATTCCGATATGTATATTCCCCATTATCGCAATTATGCACTGTATGTAGCGGCCAAATTGTTCACGGAAGGGGTGAATTGTAAAATTATGAATTTCTCACATATGACAGTTTCAATTCGCAAAATGGTGATTGTGGTGTGGGGTATGCATTTTACTAGAAAAATTTGGGATGTCTGATATAAACCACCTGTCTTGCGTCGTGTAATCCGCTGAACCATTATGTGACGAAGACGAAAAAAGGCATAAACCAAAATATCAGGCAAGCTTCAGCTCGTCCTCTTCTCGTCAAGTCAAGTCGAGTCAAGTAATCATTATGTGAAATTGTACCCATTTTATTTCATTTCATGAGAGAACTGCAAACATAAGAAGAATGAAGATGCAAAGAAAGAGTTGATCCTGGGTGAAATGTGAGGGTACAAGAAGGGTCATTACACCATACCCTCCGTGTACATATCATCAAAACCGAATACTCAAGAACTGACTGACATTGACTTGGTTCTTTGCTCAAACAACAAAAGCTATAATCACGGTCCTTGCAAAGAACATAAATGCATAATGGATAGATAGTTGGATGATAGTGATAGTAATAGAAAACATGACTAATGGCCTGGTTCGTTGGTTGGACAAGCCGGACGGAGTTCATGGATTGCATTTGCTCAGAGTTTTCTCGAGAAAAATTCAGTTGTCGGTATTCCTCTTGGGGCCGATTTGCCTAGCAATTTAAACAGCATGTTGATTATGATATGAGCTGATGAAAATTTTAATAAACTCTATAAAAAACTTTGAATTCAAATTTTAAATGGCAAAATTCGATACAATGTCCAACCAAAACTTGTAAATTCAAATCTCACATGTCACAACTGACTGATGACACAAAATCCAAGTAATTCCATCGACCTTCTTCTTCTTATTTGACCGTCATCCCTTTAAAACTTTACTAATGAAACCGTAACTTGTGAAACGGAATAAAAGTGACATATGCTCTGTTTTGATAACAGTTGCAGCAACCTAATTTTTTACGCCTTCTCCACAATACTCGTCTAATTCATTTTTTGTACGGGTACATGTGTCGGTGCTCACAGAATGCCCATTGTTGGGCAAAGGAGGAACTATTTGGTGTTTGACTTGAACCAACTAAACCTGCTACTTTAAGATAATCCATTCGTAATAGTCATTCAGCGCAAAAATAGTCAAAGACCACGCTAAACATTGAATCATCGATAATTCAGCAGTCAAAGCAAAGGAGTTAGAGTCAAATTAAACAAATCAAGCAAACAAAAAGTACACACTACAAATTAACATGGGTACAGATATCGTCTTCACATTTAGTCACTTCACTGCCAATGTTTGTCTAACCTTTACAGGTGTTAACTGAAACTAAGTAAGCAAGCAACTTATCTAACTAATAATCCTATCCTGGGGCATGGGACGGAAGAGAAAACATGGCATAGATTTGTCATACTGAAGAGAAAATAGGCAGTCAGACATGTGTTACTTTTAACATTATGTACATAGCCAGGTACATATCCATGATTATTAACAGGTGCGTAAAAAGAACGAACGAGCAGCTCCTGATTTGTTCCTCAGAAAGACCACTAATTAGAAGGACAGCCGGTGCTTGTGGGTAAATTATTAGTTGGGGGAACTTGAAACCAATAATTTGTACCTTATCAAATGAAAGAAAGGTGTTAACAAGTCCAATATGCCATGGCATGATTTTCTAATAAATAGGAAACGGAAGCTGACACGAGCCACTTCCTATCTGATATCAACAACCTACACACTTTATTAATCAACCATTTCACCGTGATTTTTTTATAAAGTGTTACAGAGTTCATCTGTCCGTCAAGGAAGTAACTTTGCTTTTATGTAGTTTTCAAAGGATTAGTTACACAACTGTACTACCATTCCTATTACATAACACAGTGGCCAATGGACATTTTTTTAATTTATGACCACCACAATGCAAGCTGCAAAAGGTTCTCAGGAAATTACTATTTATTTGAATATCCCACTTGGTTGGTGTTCCATCCCATGAACAATTAGAATATAGAAGGATTTAAGCCTTTCATTGCTTTGCTTGCTCTTCTAAAAAGTTGAGTTATGTACACAAAAGTGTCAACAGTTAAACTCTCACCTGCAGGTGGTAAAATAAAAACTGTTTTCTTCTTGACTCTGAAATAATACTACTGCTGCCTGACGGACAGAGTAATGAAATAATGCAAATAATAAATGAACTTGCCTCGTTCTACCGCACACAACGCACAGCAAAAGTTTAAAGATGAATTTCAAATTAAATAAACGTTCTGAAATGGATAAGTTAACTCGCCATTTAAAACTGAACGGCTCTAACTTAACTGTTAAGAAGCCAAAAGCCATGATCATAACAAGGACAATGAGAAATTAGCACATGAAAATTGTTTCTTATTAATCGCAAATGGTGAAAATGATGCAAATTCACCACTTGAACAAAAATAGACTCAAAAGCGGAATGAATAGCTCTTCCCATGGTTAGAATAAGACCAGTTGAGTTAATAATAAAATCGGTGTGGTGTCATAATAATGTTTGTTGACTGTTGCGTTGGTTTGCTCATTTGTTCACCTCACCTCTCACGCACGGTTGAGTGAGTTGTATTTCAAATTTGCAATTGTACAGAGCCAGAAAAAACATGAAGAAAATTGAACTCGGCTCAACATCTTCCGTTTCGTTGAAAGAAAATAATCTGATATTTCTACATCTTTTTTCTATTCACAACTTCGTAAAAAATTGAAATTTGCGTTCTTCACCCTCAACCTGTGAGAGTGGGAATATTTTTATGTTACCAAAATTTTTGCCATTTGAACAATCAATAGTTCATCCTTTTTTATTTCAATTTCACCTGCCCTTGCTCAGTGAAGAAGATCTTCTTCAAATAATTTTTGAAACCACAACAAAACTTGAAACCCCTGATAACCAACCACTATCCAAGTACTTCTAGAGAAATGTTATTCTTCCAAATTGTGCAAACTGTGGAAACGTTGGCTGAGATTCGCTTCGCTAATCCTAGTTTACCAGGCGAATAATGTGATTAGAGGGAATTTGATGTAACTGCTGCAGGAACTCGGTAAAGCCAAACTAAACAAGCAAACCAATGTGAACGCCCCCAACTAAAGATCATGCAATTTAGAGTGACGTTGTTAACGGGCATCTATTTAGTTGGCATTATGGCAACTCCGAGCTGGTTAAGATTTAAGCTACATTTACTTATGATCATCTGCATCAACTAAAGAATAATCTTCTAAATCAACAACCCACCAGGACAAAGTAAAGTGTCTGCTTTGGTTGGTTCGAGCTTCTTATCTTATGTCCATTATAATTCAATCTGCTAAATTCAATCCGGGCATTCCTTGCTACGGACGTTGAATTTGAGAACCATTTCAAGAGTTTACAATAGTTGAAGCTTGATTCCTTTCTACTAATAGGAGCAACATATACTAAAGATCATGCAATTTAGAGTGACGTTGTTAACGGGCATCTATTTAGTTGGCATTATGGCAACTCCGAGCTGGTTAAGATTTAAGCTACATTTACTTATGATCACCTGCATCAACTGAATAATCTTACCCTGAATAATCTTCTAAATCAACAACCCACCAGGACAAAGTAAAGTGTCTGCTTTGGTTGGTTCGAGCTTCTTATCTTGGGTCCATTATAATTCAATCTGCTAAATTCAATCCGGGCATTCCTTGCTGCGGACGTTGAATTTGAGAACCATTTCAAGAGTTTACAATAGTTGAAGCTTGATTCCTTTCTACTAATAGGAGCAACATATAAGATATATTTTGCATTACTATTGCTATTATTTAATGTGCTCCAAAATTATGCAATGTGAGACAACTATCATTTTCATTTGGTTAGCCAATTGTCAATTGTTTTATGATTTTTATCTAATAAATATTGTAATGAGCATTTTTTTTTTAATGCGTCCATTGTCTAACTGTAACCTAATATTTTCGTGTTGATTTATCAGACGTGCTTATTTAAAATTTTATTCTCATATTTAGTATGATAAGAACAATGTCGCCGTGCCATGCATAGCATGTGCCACCGAACACCGTATCAAATTTACCCAATAAGCTGCATGACCAGGTGTCAATCTGACGCCTGCCTTCGGTTGAGATTTGATCTAAACGCGTAAAATATTAAAACAAACCGAGATTCATCTGATCGCCTATTATTCGTCCCGTTAACCGTTTAAATCTACCTAACTCCCATGATATTGAACTGAGCTGTGTAACTTGTTGTAAACCACAGAACCATAGACAAATAGCCATTTTATTCGACTATTGTCAATTGTAATGATCTGCGTAAGCCTGCCTGCGATTCACTAACACTTACAAACTCATCCCGGTTTTCTGAGGT
>JAAXNX010001150.1:0-19706 GCA_036491905.1 Folsomia manolachei
CGACCAATTCGGCCAAATCCGTTAATTCCGACTTTAGACATCTTGATTGGTTTCGAGGTTTAGGACCTGCAAGCAGCCAAATGAATGTTTAACAAAATATTAAACTTGACGCTATCACTTATTAATGATCAAAACGCATATGCCGATGTTATGTAAATGTGCATAGCATAATGCTATATAATTATAAGAATTGGCGTGAAATCACTACTACAACATGAAATTAAATTTTTATTTATTATGCAACAAATGAATTTATTGCTTCTTCAATTTTGTCCGGGTTCCAAGAACTTTGCGATGTGGTAGCATTAGCATAATGGACTACTATGCATTTCCATGCATTTAATAGTAATAGTGAATGCAACACCGTGCGAGCAATGTAATGTAATGGCACTAACGAGATAATTCAATGTCAATGACAAAACCGTTTGCCACAATCAGGAGATGAGCGTGTGTGCGGTTCTATTTTCAGTTCACATCTCATGTTCTTATCCTCGTTCACGACACAACCCTCTTCCTTTCAGATTCAACGATCTTGTAGTCAAACCCTTGAATAAATCGGAATCATCCGGTTAAATTTAATCTGGACTCTAAATCCCCTCTTATTCCGCCTACAAATTAGACAATGCTTGCTTGTACAACTTTCTCCTCCACTGGGTGTGTGAATTCAACTCAATAACCTCTCCAAGGACATATGATGCAGTCTATTAGAATGATTCTGTCGTAAAATTTTAAAATATTATCCTTCAAATCAACCAAATTACCGAGCAGAATAAAGCAGTGGTAATTATTATTTAACCGTAATTGTATGCATCTCTGTCCACCAATGCTTCAACGTCAAACCTGTGCCGTTAATTTCCTCCCCATTTGATAATGAGGCCAAATAAATATTATTCTCTTCCAGTTATCTGTTTTGGTTTTAATATGCAAAAAAATCCTTCAATAACAAACTCTGGTGAAGACCAAACAACATGCTATAAAATTGAATTAAGATTCAAGGCCACATCTTGTCACCGGTCAATTTAATAAAATGCCTATTTTTTGACAGTTGCTTCCAACAAAAATTTCAATAATGCAATAAAACCGTTGTTCCACTTGCACCCGTTCTACAAAAAGTGAAATATATTTCAAAATTTAAAAAAAACTTACAAAAAAGTCGAGAGTTCCAGGAGAGTGATGTTCACTTGAAGCGAGTAGAAAATGGTGTGGGCCTGGCTGGCTGCTTGGATTCCGTGGTTAAAAGAGTTGCATGCTCTCGTCTTGTGGACCCGGCGTCTATCACGTAACCAACTTATTAACCATGATATACCTAACGACTCGTAAGTTAGCTAGACAGAATCGGATTGGATATGCAAATGAAATGTGCATGCACTCATCGTGATAGAATATTATTCAATTCTCCTTCCAAAAACAATTATTTAGAACAGAATAAGCACATGAAAGCAATCCTCAGAATTGGAATGGAAAATATAAGTGTGCACTTTAGACTACTATACGATTAAAATAACTCATTCTTTTATTCTCTTACATTTATTCATGTTGCCTCTGAGTGAAAGTTGACAACTTTCCCCGAGTGAAAACATAATGGCGATAATACTTCGAAATATTTATATTGTTTTGACCACTGTGTCACCTCTGATGACATGATGGTCTTGTGTGACGAGAGTGGATTTGGCTACGTCCTCGAATGAGAGCGAGAATAAAAGTCAAGGACATTTCCAACGAGTCGTCACGTGCCGAAATGATAAATTAATGTTAATATGTATCACAATGCCCCATTTTCACCCGGGAACTCGCCCTTCCTCATCTAATTCTAGCAGCAGTCGCAACCAAATTACTTTCTTTTTCTCAAAATTTTATCATGAAATTATTTCGTCCCATTTTTGTAATTAAACAATAACAACAGACAAATACTTTATTCTTCTCTAAATTGGATTAAGCCGACACAGAAAACATCTCATATCACTTAATTGGGATTCATACAACTTTCTCCAGCCAGGAGAATCCACTCAGTTTTGTTCAACTTTCTCTGGAAAAGATTGTCTCAAATTTTCACCAAAATGTCTTCACAACCTCCAGCAAGCATTCCAAATGCAATCAAATTTCTTTTTGGAGGTTTGTACAATATTCAATCATGTAAAGTTGAAGGTATGATGGATATTGACTAAGAAATATTGCTTTGTTTATGGTTTAGGCGTGTCCGGAATGGCAGCGACATGTTTCGTTCAGCCACTTGATTTAGGTCAGCTTAACTTATTACTTAATATTTGCATTTAATAAATTTATAATTTTATAAATCCACGTAGTAAAAACTCGGATGCAACTCAGTGGTGCTGGTTCTGGAAAGAAGGAATACAAGACGAGCTTTCATGCTGCGAGAGCAATCCTTAAAAATGAAGGGTTTGTGGAGGATTGTGTCAATTTAAGGTCCCACATTGAATTTATCTAGTAATTTCATTTTTAAAGGATTGTGGCCATGTACAATGGTCTGTCGGCTGGGCTCTTGCGACAAGCTTCATACACCACGACACGCCTCGGAATCTATACATGGTTGTTTGAAAAGTTTTCAACGAATGGAGAACCACCGGGTGAGATTATTTTTTTGTGTGGTATTTAGCTAGTCACCGTTTTAATGCCGGTATTCGTTGTTGTACAGGTTTCCTAATCAAAGCGGTCCTGGGCATGGCCGCCGGCGTCGTTGGAGCATTTGTTGGAACACCTGCAGAGGTATTTTCCGTTAACTGCGCTATTATTCACTTGATTCATAAAAACTCATTCTTGATTTTTGAATTGTCAGGTTTCACTAATTCGAATGACTGCTGATGGGAAACTGCCAGCCGCAGAACGCCGGAACTATTCTAGCGTTTTCAATGCACTTGCCCGAATTACAAAGGTCTAATTGTTTTTCTAGCTATATCTATATTTATAAATTAGAGCAGTCATCATTTTTTTTGTCAGTCACTATTGTCATGTCATAAGGAACTATTCTAGCGTTTTCAATGCACTTGCCCGAATTACAAAGGTCTAATTGTTTTTCTAGCTATATCTATATTTATAAATTAGAGCAGTCATCATTTTTTTTGTCAGCCACTATTGTCATGTCATACATTGGTTTTGCCAAAAGAAGGGGGAACGTGGGCCCCTCCCATTCCAGAATACCATTAGAATATAGAATTTACCCTTGACTATACTATTCTATTATGCAATTATACTAATTATTTGAAAAACAGGAGGAAGGCGTGCTTACTTTGTGGAGAGGGGCGATTCCCACGATGGGTCGGGCTGCGGTGGTATGTATACAATATTTACGTAGTTGTTTCATGTTAGAGGAATGTGGCCATGTACAATGGTCTGTCGCACTTTAATTTAATTAATTAATAAAAGCAGCGTTATTAGGTAAATGCTGCCCAGTTATCTTCGTATTCGCAAGCGAAGGAAGGTCTAAAGAGCACCGGTATGAAATATTTCATTGTTCTCCACAAAAAATAATTAGGTTTTTTATGTTTATACAATTTTATTTTGCAGGGTTTTTTAGCGAGGGAATATTTTTGCACTTTTGTGCAAGTATGATTTCCGGATTGGTGACCACAGCGGCATCCATGCCTGTTGATATTGCAAAGGTCTTGGAATACAATAATAGGCACTTGTTTTTTTGAATGTTTAAAAATACGATTATTTCCAATCTCGACAATTTCAGACTCGAATTCAGAATATGAAGATGATTGATGGAAAACCGGAATACAAAGGAGCTGCGGATGTCCTTGTAAAAGTCATAAAGAATGAAGGAATTCTAGCTCTTTGGAAAGGTCGTTTTTTAATAAGATGTCCATATTTTAATTAATTGTATTAATCTTATGTGTACAAATGTTTCTCTTTATGAAGGTTTTACTCCGTATTACGCTCGCTTGGGACCTCATACTGTAAGAACATGAAATTGTGAAGTTATGGATGAAATTCAATAATTATTATTATTATTATTATATTCTGTAATTATAGGTTCTGACGTTTATATTCCTTGAACAAATGAATGGATGGTACAAACGAAACGTTTTAGGAATTGCTGGTGCCAAGGGAGGTGGTTTGTAATACAAACGACAGTCTAAACAATCTTCTACCGTGTCCTGTGAACTCGAGTAACCGAATCATAATCAACATAATTACTTCATTTGTCAAATTGATGTGAATTTCTCTTCTTTGATGAATAATATATAGCAGTCTGTCGAATTTTCGAATGAAATCACTATAATTCCATGTATGCAAACTTGTGCTAATTGTATATTTTATTTTACTTTCCGAGTGATATAATTTAACATTTTAATATAATATTTCACAACCGGTGCTCGGCTGTTTTATTCTAAATTCTGTATTCCTTAAGCAAAATGCAAATCTTTCCCAATTTCAAAGAGAGTGTTGAGATGCAAAACAATGTTACAAAATTATCATGAACTAAAGTTCTGTCCAGTCATCGTCAAGTCAGTCATTGCCAGCAAATATTTAGACAAAACCTAGTTATAATCTGTAGAAATATAATAAACAAAGTATATATTTGATAGTAATATGTTCTAACAATGAAGTTCTCGCATGTTTAGTGGTATGTGTATATTACCACTTCCGCACGATATTAGAAATGATATGGTCATCTAGGAATAGTACTCAGTTTATGTTACAAAATATTATGACTGAATGCAAATGTACCAATATTGATTGCATTATTTAATGTTAGTGTCCCTTGATGGAAAGAAAATAAAAATACTGTACAAAATAAGTGACGAGATATAGTCTGAATTATTTTGCAGCATAAGTTAACAATGAACTCATAAAGAAATTGTTTTTTGCAAATACTTTGAAATCACTTTTATCCCCGAATGACATATTCATAAATTTTTGCCGTGGACGCAAGGCGTCAAAATATTACCCAAATTCGCATGAAAAAACGATTGGGATCCTTTAACTTTCTTAAACCTGCGGATTAAGTTAAATCTCCTAAACTGTTTGAAGTCCGGAATTAAAAACCATTTTCTCGCTAGCAATTCGGGTACAGGGTGATACCTTCATTCATAGTAATCAGTTTGGCTTATCGATTTTTAAAATTTTATTAATGATCAATTTACCAATTATAATATCATATACGAAAGTATAATGGTTATGAGTATTTGTGCATATAAGACCATTTAATGCGTGAGTTGGGTTGGTTATCAGTGACTCGATGTATATACAGTATTGAGGAATATTTAACAGTAAATGTTGCTTATAATAGTTACATGATTAAGTTATTCGTTGAAATTGGCTGTACGGAACTAATTGGATTCCAGTACGTGATATGCATCGTTTAATTAGGTCAATTAAGTTTTTTGGAGTACCTTCTGATTTATCTTTCTTCCATGATATGCTACTTTTCGAAAATTCTTAAAATTTTCTCTACATTAAATTGCACCCAGCCTCAGATTCTTAGAGTACATAATAAAAATAATTTTCAAACGAATAGAAATGAGCATTTCGTAAAAAAGTGAAAAAGAAGTACGACTTACAAGGGCTTTCTACAAGCGTCCTTGAAGTTCGTAGCATTGTCGAAAGAGTTAAAATAATTATCATGTATAAAACGGACTAGATTCTCTATCGGACAAAAGAACACTTTACCATCAAACTTAGTATTAAAATTGTTCGCTGTCTTGATTGTATCACTTTGACTTCTCCCTGCATGACTATTTTCTGTTGCTTTCTCTTTGCAAAAACTGACCAAATGCGTGACTGCTATACCGTTGTAGACAACCCGAAAATGAAGCTTTTGAGGAGAATTGGGTAAAACTTTAATTCTTCGATAAAATTCAAAAATTAGTCGACTCCCAAAAGGTGGTAAATGAGCATCTGGATGTCCTCCAAGTATCCCTATTGCAGCAGTTATGCTTTGCAAGGTGGTGTCATGTCCTGAGAATACGACAACTTTCCCTGTCCTGTCACCCCCTCCAGGAGGAGGATTTCGAAAATAATTATTATTATTATTAGTCAAAGAAGAGGTGAAAACAGAATCGGGTGGAAATAACAATGGCGTTTGCGGATGTTTTCTCCACAGAGGAACACCTCCTGCCGATAATGAAGACGGAGATGTCGTCATTCTCAAGGCAAGATTAACAATTTCTTTAAGCAACCCATACGAATTTAGTAAATGGTATTTGTGACTTTCTGGAATTGCCTTGAGTCCTTCGTTTTCTGCGTTGATTAACTCCACCAATGTTTTAAGATGATCAATCGTAACACAAGGTGGGGAAAGTGGATTGGATGAGTAGTGATGGTACAGGGAAAGATTTTTGATAGTCCTCAGCAGTAATTGTACTTTGGTGTCTTTATGCTTATCTTGATGACAGGGGAGCTCTTTGTTGTGGCAAGGGTAGACCTATTTAGTAATAATGATGTTATTATTATTACGCAAATTATATGGACCATTACAACATACCAGCAAAGAGTCCAGCAAAGAACTACCAGCTTTCTTGGATTTTTCCGTTCCTAGCACCGAGTTTAGTTGCGCAACTAATTTTGTCATGATTTCTTTTGCTAAAAATACAATTTTTCGCAATTACTCGTATGAAATTGTTAAACATGGTGTTTATCCAAAACCACGTCAACTTACCGAGTTGATTAGGCTTAAATTTTTTGTTGGCAGCTTTCTTCAGTCGATCCGCAGCTTTGCAGGAGCAATGTTTAAAACAAAAAGCAATGCTCTGACTCTCGTGAATTGTTGTACTAGGAATAATTTGTCTTGGACCGAGGAGACCATATAGAAAAGCAAAAAGGCTTTGAAACGTTCTCCGATATCTTGTCGAGTACGCAACAACTTTGAGAGAGGATGATTGAGGAATGTCATGATTTGAGTTGAAAGACGTTAGATTTACAAGGCTGGATCGGTACGTTGAACGGACTAATTTTCCCAGGGCCAAAAGTTGTGCTGACCCCAACTGACTTAACTGACCTATATATGTAGATAATAGAACTAGTTAATAATTAGAAACAATTAGCAGATTACTATTTAACTGACCTAGACTACAGAATGGACTGGAGGGAACTTTGGGAAAACTGTGGAATGGGCCGATGAATTGAGAATATCCCGGAAGTTTGATTAAAGTGTCTGACACAAATTTAGAAAGTTGCTCAAACTCTGGAGATTTTGCTTCACAATTGATGTGTGACACATTTCGATGACCAATGTGGTTAAGAGGTCCTCTATCTCCATGTCTGAATAATATCACGACGGCTTCCAACTTGAAGTCTGGATCCTTTGCGTCTGTTAAGAGAAGTATCAAGAATTTAGACAAGTTTTTGTTTCGGAATTTCCATGTTACAATCATTTTTCCTCACTTTCTTCGTTCGCTTTTATTGTGCTTAATGGATTGCACAACCGATTTACGACATCACCAGGTTCAGATTGCTTTCCGATTCCAACTTTCTCCAACTCAATCATAGATTTTGTGCGTTTGCCTTTTTCGTCTTTTTGATTTGAAGCATTATCATGAGTGGGCAATTCATCATTAGTAATGTCTTTGTTTTTTATCCCTTCTCCACCACTACTGCTTTCTCCACTGTCTTGATACACTGGTTGAGCATCCTGGTATCCAAATCCAGATCTACCATGCCCCGTCTGAGATAGAGTTGCGATTTGCGTCCCATTGCGGTTTAAGAACCAGTACAAACCTAAAATTGTTATGAATTTATTAAAACGGAAAACCAGTACGAATCTAACTTTAACAGCATGAACAACTTGGTAATTATAATGGTTACCCACCAAGTGACGCAAGAATTAACCAAACAAGAAGTGATAAGTAACATTGGACTGCTTTCACTTTCCGATACCCCAAGGATATGAGCCTCATGCTTTTTGTGCATGCACTATCAACTCTAACATTTTAATTACTTTAACTTATGGCGAAATTTTGGCAGCGATCTGTGATATGTTTCGTTCCCATGATATGTTTTCAGATTTCAAACTGTGAATTGTCAAAATCTTGATATGTGCTTATGTTTCATGAAAATGTGACAATTATTTAAATAGAATCAGTGACATTATTTTGACTTGAAATTGGCTTTATTTTAATCAATGTAGCTTGCATTAGCGTCACTATTAATTTACAAGGTTGGAATTGACTAAGTGAGGACAGTTGAAGGAGGAGAAAGTAGGAGAAAGGAGGGAAAAGAGGAGTGGATCAGTTAAGGATAAGGGAAGGAAAGTTAAGAAAAGTTTCCTGTCGTGAAAACTAGGACAATAATTTGAGTTTCGCTCTACAGGATGAAGTAGGTGTGTATTTTTCTAGTACAAGTGGTAAACTGTAACATTTCGATTTAACTCAGGGAGCTGGAGCTGGAGTTTCTCTTTTTGGAACTAGAGTTGTTTTCAACTCGCGTTTTGGAAATGATGGTTCAGCAAGTTAACACGTCTCACCCAACGGATTGAACTTTACAACTAGGAGAAAGTAAGCTTACACCAACTACCCTTTGCCGTGATTATAATCATGTTGATTAGAACTTAATACTTAATTATTTTATTTTATGTTCTAAGACTCATACCTACGTATGTTATGCGTATGCTTATAAAATGCTGCTAGTGAAAATTACACGCATTCACTTCCACAATGCTACACAAAGATAATAATTCATCAACATCATCACAGATGAGCCAACAGTTACTGGTCGAACAGGACAAGGTCCAAGTTTCAGGGAGACAAGTCTCAGAGTCTTCGAAATCTGTCTGTTTCTTCTTCGGTGCAAGGTATCCTTGCAGAGACATTCATCCAGCCGTCTCATAAATTTTTCTGAAGCCGGAGCAACTCGAGACATTAAGGAAAACATCCGAAATATCATGAAAATGCAAACCTGTGACGTTTAAAAACAAATATTAGTTTAAACAATTTTTAGTATTTGTATTTGAGTACTTGACCGACCAGTGCATCTTCTCCAAACCACATAACGGCGACCCAATCCGTGTGGGGCAATTTTGCAAGCTGAATCATAATAAATACGTCCGTAATAAATTGGCAATAGCCAATTGTGTGAATCCCAATGATTCTGTATGAACACCAGGAATTCAACAGTTCGGAAATTAACATAAGTTTTTTGTAGTCTAAAATGAGACCATCAATCCCATAGTTTAACTGAGACTTGTGTCCCTGGCCATTATTGTTTTGATCTTCTTCTTTGATTCCTGCAACTGCCTTTGACATTTGGATGTGATGATGAAAATCTTTAATGAATGTTGCTTCGATATCGTCCGATGGAAGAAAGGGTGTGGTTGAAATACAATTGGTCATTCCCTCTAAAATTGTTGTTAGTTCGACCGCGTTAATTGAGCTCAGAATAACAATGCTTAAATATCCATTCCAAGCGTTGTACATGAAAAGCATTTCATGAAGAGTGAAAATGGTTAGTAGGAAATTGTTGTCGTATTCAAATGCGGCATAAGAATAAACCGAATATTTGGGAGAATAGATGAATTGAAGTCCCAATAAGAGGCAACCGATTATTAAAATTGCGCTAAAATTGTGTCAATTAATGCTCTAATGATTGTACTAAATGCATACAACAATTTAATAAGTACTATCGTACCAATGTATTATGGCCGTTTCAATATTGGTTTTGTCGCATTTGGATTTCAAACCTATAGGCTGTCCAAGTCTCCGATATATTTCGTTTTCAATTTCCCAAAGATTTGCTAAAACCTGAATTAATTGAATCTTGCACAATTGGCTAGTCATTGCATACTTTAATGTTGAAGTGAATCAATAAAGTTAAATACCTCAAAAATGGGATAGCTTTTCGCCCAAAATAGCAGTTCCTGAAACAATTCCAAACACATGAGGATCCATAGGAGGGCGGAAACTCGGTCAAGAAAATCGACAGGACCAAAACAACCAAAAACCAGGAGCACAAGATATATCAACTTTATCAACGTGTTCAAGTTGAGCAAAATGTACAGCGTGGTTCTCCATCGGGACGCTGCTAAAAGTTGAAATCTAGAAGAATTTCCACGTTTGTCTGCAACTGTTGTGTGACTAACAGGACAGTAACTAAACGTATTTATAATTTTTCGTTGAATATTACTAAATTTTTCGTACTTTGCCATGTTCGTTTTTAATTCAGTTTTGTTCGAAGTTCGAAAATTTTGACTTTCACCTCATTGGTGCTCGAAGATTTTGTATGAAAATGATTGTGTCTCCACAACTTGGTTTTATATGTGCAAATTTTTAGTACCCACANGAAAATGATTGTGTCTCCACAACTTGGTTTTATATGTGCAAATTTTTAGTACCCACAATTTCTCTCCAGTAGGTAGTGTCAGTTGTAATTACCTGTAATTCAGGGCAAACTTCTCAACCAAATTGACATGAACATAGGGAGGAGTGGTTGGCCCACTTTGTTTCTGTACATCAAACTTTCCCTAATTAGGGAAGTTGGGTTACCCAGCTTGGGTATCATAAACAAGAGGCTAATCCAATTAAGGAATGTTTATTGATGGTGTTAGTCAATGAGTATTCTCGTATCTTGACAGAGTTTTTATTGAGCCTTTTTAAAAACAAAATATTGGGATAACCTTAATTCCTCTAAGTTGACATAATGAGGGAGACGCTATCACTACAATTCTGCTCCTAATTCCTTGTTTAAGATATTTACTATGGTGGTTTGGTTTCCTGTAAAATCAGTCGAAATTAAGGACACGTGAATTTGTGCAAGTGACAAAAATAGGTTAATGAACCATGTTTCACCTTGATTAGTACAATGGTACCTTACTAGGAAAACATTGACAGGAAAAAATGCGATGGCAGTTAAAAATTACAATTAACCATCGTATGATCATGTTCATCAATTAACCATTCATTCCATTCTTGACTCAAGATATCTGTCTGTAACGATAAAATTATGGATACTCGGCAGTATTTTTTTTCAGATGACGAGCAACACCAATTGCGACTCGGGCATGGAATGAACATAAGAAAATGATTATGAATAAATTTGTCGCTCGTTCCTTTAGTAGAGTCAGCAATAAAGTAAAACAGACGGCTCGGTGACTTTCCCACCCAACAAGAAAAAATATTAAAATTGGCATGGCTTGTGGCGGACTTGCTTAGAAAGATAAAACTGACATCATTCAATGAAAAGAAGTCGTGTAACAGTGTAAGCAAACTATCTTTATATTACGAGAAGCGAATGTGTATTTATGCAGCATAAATTAGTACATGACGATCGTATAATGTAAAGATGAGTCGTGGTTATGTCAATAGAGCTACGACACTCATTTTAAGTGCCAATTCATTTGCAGAACACTGCGTGGGTGTTTACCTGACCCCGTGAATGGGTTAATCTCATTTAGGTCAATTTCAGGATAAAATGCTTAGACAAACAAGATACGTGATACTATTCACGAGCAGAGATTATAAAAGTATCTTCGGGTTAACCAATCAAACAGCTAATTATTCATTTGACCACTGAATACATATCTTATTGGAATTTGATTGAACCCATCCTTCCGAGGTGCATTTTATATTTGGTACTTAAATTCGGTTTGCAGACCTCATTCAAGGCTACAACAGCTCTAATTTAGAACCTCTAAATGTCGAAGACTTCTCCATCGCAGGATTTTCATAATTTGGTGAAGTAAACAAAATTCAATAACTCGAAAAACGAATGAACTGTTTAGGTACTGACTCCTGTTGAATGGGTCTGTGGGACGCATGCCCATTAAAAAGTCTTATCAAATTTAGAGGCCGTTGATACCACATTGAGCGTAGCCTTCTTTCTCATTGGCAGATGACCAGCCACAGTCACAATCTATTTCATTTCGTTTAATTGATATCTGAGAAAAGGGATGGATGCGAATAAGAATTTCACAACATCTTGACCTCTGGGGCTCGAAGTTACGTCAAACCAATCAATATACAGCATTGTCCATTCATGAATGAATTAATGTTGAATGTGAGTAAACAAGAATTAATACCGTGCCCCCAAATTATGGGTGTCAATCATTGACTGGCGAAATAACGAGTTGCAGTTGACAATTTTAGTACTACAAAACCTGAAGGAATTGACAATTTTTTGATTAATAAGAATAAGGAGCAATTGCTATTTCAAGTGATCACAATTCCCAAATTAAATTAGTTAAACAATGAAGGAATAAGAATTGTTTTCTCAGAAGTAAATTGAAATCTGGTTTTCCTGAAAGATGCTCCATCCTCTTTTATGTTTGCTTTTATGGTTAACACGTTGTGAGCCAACATTTTGAATCCGAGTGGGTGTTACACACACATATTGTTGAATACTTGAAAAGTAAATTCGTGATGGTTTACGAAATACACATCACTCATTTACACAAACATAATTAAAATAAATTTCCATTAACTACGTTCAAGGGATCATTAAAACTTCAATTAAGAAACAGAGTTGAATTCATCCCAAGATTTTTAAAAACGCTGCTGCTTGAGTGGTATGATTTTCATATTATTTTGTAGCTGAGTAAAGAGATGATTAATTGGGTACCCTTGCTGCACACGAAGGACCTATGACTGGAATCAGGTTATTCAATTCCTTCAAGAATTAATGCATGACATTGACATTGGATTTTGTTATAATAGGCAGAGGGTAGGCGGTGGGTCGTTATAATCTTGTCCTCCTGAAGTGCATACATGGCGGGATTGGTTGGTAAGTAAGTCGATCGTAGTAGTTGTGGAATTTGTGTAGTAAAATCCGTAGTACTACTGTTTGCCCTATTGTAACTTGAGATGAAAGGTGAAGTTGAAAAGAAAAGAGGCAAAAAATCCGGCTGCTGGTTGGCAGAAGATTGTGGCGACTGTTCCCACGCCGGGATCGTGGGAACGCACGATTACCTGCTCCCACTACTGCTACTGGAGGCAGCTGAACTAGCCAGCCAATGATTATTTGGCTTTTGTTGGTCAATGTGGTTTCACCATCCGTCGTCTCAACTCAAATGCTTTCACCTTCTTCTTATTGACCCGGAACAAGGATGTAAAAATACTATACGGAAAAATACTACTAACGGAAACATTTTATGTTGCGTATGTTTTGTTCCAAGTAAAGGTATTTGCATCAGAATTTATGCGTGGACTAAGATTTTCGAAACGGGATACAAACAAGAAACTGCTTTTGTGGTCAATACTATAGATTAATAAAACTTTTGTGGACTTCATCTTCTATTTTACTGGTAGGCAAAACGCTTTTTGCATTCCGACTTGTTAAATGACCAAGTTGCCAGCATTTGGTTGAATTTTAACTTAAACCGCAAAACAATTGAAAATGCGGCTTACTTCTGAATTTTCTCAAAGAAATAAATAATTCAAATTGCCAAGTTTTAATTGGGCAGTTGAATGATTTCGGGTCTTGATGAAACATTCAGGTCATCTTTCATATAAATTAAAGAAGTATATTTCGTAATTAATTTTCTATGCTTGATTAATAACCATGCAATAATACCGTAAATGTTAGCAGGCATAAGCACGACAACTCATCATGGACTTCTTGTCGAACAAACTTGTTGCTTGTCCTGTCACCATTATTTTGTGCTTTATGTAAATTTTGTCATGATATCATGTGAAAACTTTTATTGGCTTATTCTCATAAAACGAAAGTCGTGACCTGCACCCGGTTGTTTGTACATTTGCACTCACTTAATGATGAAACGTTGTGAATTTTTTTTACTAGTTTACATGCATTTTTTGAAAGGTGCAAATTATTTGTCAAAATTCAAATGATAAATATAACGATACATCATTAAACTGACAAAGAAAGAAGCTTTCTAGCTCCAATTATTGTTTTGGGGCAAAATAAGATTTTTTGGATGTCTCAGCTACCGAATTTTCCAACAGGTGAACCGATGAAATTAAAGTGATTTTTCATTATGTCTGCAATTACAGGCGTCGCAAGATGATGCAACTTAATCAATTCGTCAATGGTAGGAGATGAGAGGGTTCTGGGCTCCTTCATCTTGAGACGATTCATCTCCATCAACTACTTTTTGCCGGATTACGATGGTATTGCAGATAATTGAAGGCAAAATTCGAACCACTCTTGAACATGATTCTTGATTCTAAACGCAAACTTAATCCGCTCCTACCCTCGCTCCTATCATCATTACCAGTGGTTGTTAAGTAAAATCGAAATTTGAATGGGTTGGTGGTAAATTAACTTATGGAAATAAAGTGGGGGATTAATTTAGCCTTTGGGTTTAAATTATTCGTCCATCTAGCTACCGAGATACACAATTTAAAGATTCAACCGTGGGAATCAGTTCTGTGGCGTCCGAAGATTTTCAATCGCATATCTTTGGTAAGTAATGCCCACTATCAAATTCAAATACCTGATTCGCCTCTCGTCTTTATTATTAATCACGTTTCTTTGGATGCAAGATCTTGTCTCCTTCTATTGCACGGTATGAGAGGAAAGGAGCTGGTTGAGTTGGCTGGGGTAGGTTGAAGGAATGGAACAATGAGATGCTTCATTGATTAGAAGGAATTGATTGATTTTTTCTACTGTCTTCTTCATGCAGGATAATGATGAGATGGTGAATCACATGGAATGAAGGATGAGCAATAATTTTATGGATGCAACAAAACATCATAACATGGGAAGGTGAAAATTATTGTGCTATTGTTTTGAGTGTCATTCTGTTTAGTCATTTATTGATTTGAACAAAAATTCAGACTGATTAGTTTAGTAACGACACAGATAAGTGATAGAATATTGTTCTTTGGGATTAAATATCCTCGTCACATTGTTTGCTTATACTTTTTAACTACAATTCAGAGCTGCTTCACATAATCACCAGTCTTTCTATTTTCTTGCATTAAAAGTACAGTTTATAATTGCAAGTTAGGTTGCCTTGATAGAATATTAGAACCTAAAGTTATTTCCAATAAGGTAACTTGCTTTTGATTGTTTTCCAACTTCTGACAGTAGAAATATTTATTGGATTCATTCTCGTACTACGTTGAGCGTACCAATACTGATAATGCATTATCTCACTCGCTTAAATTTGAGACAAAATCCAATCTTTATCTGGATCATCAATAATTGTTCGACTTTGTAGGATTCGCTTTGAAATCGCCGTGTTTCAACATTTTTGTGACTAAATCAGATTATTTAATCATGAAATAATGTGGAGCTTGGATTATAGGTGTCAACTTGCTGAGCGTTTGCTCACTTTTGAAATTCTTGATTGTCGGCTTTTTTTAAAAAATTGAATGCAATTGTTTATTGGTATTTTAGCAATATACTAAAAACATTGTTGTCTCACATTGCAGATTTCTTTCGATTAAAATATTGTTTTGACACATCATTGGAATGTTGGATCCATTTCATTTTTAATCCATTATTTTCCCTTTTATGTCTGGAGCCAGAATGCTTCGAAGCTGTCAAATATGTCTGATCATTACAATTTATTATTGCATAAAGCTACTTACCGACAATTTACACACAATTGTATTTACTTATTTAGTACAATGCATACACATACGGCACGCCGCCCTTCAATAAACAATTTATTTCTAGATTATCGGCTTCAAAGCATTTAAAAGAGATCAGTGCAAAATTCAGCCTTAGGAACTACTAATATCAGTACATGGAGGACAGGTGAAGGCACGAACAATGCAGTAGCTTATGTATCGATCATAACATTCTTTTCCCTGCAACTGCATCCAATCAGTCGGACAGATCGACCTGAGGCCCATGCATTATATTAGTTAACCTGTACAGTAGCTCTGTCCATTCTTGATTTAGTGAACGTCCATCCAAATCCAACCCCTCACAGATCTAAGACATAAGTTTGTACTGCGCGTCGGACTTGACGCGTTCCCACGGTCGACCAACAATAAGATGAGACTGCACGAGTGAGTCAATTCAGTGAGGAGAGATTTTGCATAAGACATGAGCCAAGATGCAGACAAGAAAATGTTTAAATGTTTCATGTGAACATGGTTCATGTTCTTTTCAAACTACTGAATTCAAGCCAGATGCAATTCATGAACTGCATACGAATGATGAAGGGGTGGCAAAAACCATTTCTCTTTTTAAAAAACTAAGCTAACCTTCAGTTAGCTCAGCTCTTCTGATTTTATTTAACATGGCAGTAAAGACAGATTTTATGTCTTCCACATATCGCATAACTTGACCAACGGGTGGTCTGCTGCTGTTGCTACTCTCAGAAAACAATTTGGTGCTAAAGTAACTAACTCGCTCACTAATACCCTCACGGTCAACCATCAACATCGAGAGCACATTAGGTGTGGAGACGCTATTCTTTAAAACGGAAGGTATTTAAGTATGCTTATTACTGAGACTGATCTTTGAATTGTTGATTTATCTATAAGTTCAGTATTATTGGAACTGTTAATGTTTTTTAATTCTTAATTTTTAACGCAAAATATTGCATGCTTATGCAGATATTTTCATTTAAATGTAGTTATCGAAATATCTTTGTTTTAAATTCTTCGTCAATAATTATGAATGATATTAAAGTTATTTCGTCAATTGACGCATGGAAAATTTGTTGCTGAAATTTATTCCAACTTATCGTTACTGCGAATACTGAATACCGAATGCCAACTTTTATTAATCATTTTTACACATAATTACTCATAAGAGCCGATTCAAAAAATAAATTTCCTTGTTTTCCATAATGAAATTCCAAAGTAAAAAATATAATGACACCTTTGAACTTCATAAATATGTTAAATTCTTCAAATGATCTCTGCCAAACAATAAGTGGAAATTAGAAAACGCCGTTACTTGGAATAGTTTATTACTTATAAGGTGCTTCTGCATGGATGAGGTGCACAAAAACAGGCTCATTAGCACAATTGGGCATAAATCACTAAAAACAAAAACTACTTGTGTGTGGTTGCGGCGAGCGTTAATAACACAGTTAAAACCCATCGAGAAGAATAATTTGGTTAAAATAAAAATGATTAAGCAACTTGTTTATTGCAGTCGTTACGTGTAATTGTCATTTGCGCTTCTCATCTCGCAAACCCTCCAACTTTCTTCTGTGACCATACTTCACATGCTCATCTTCTTTTTCATCTATAGTCTTTTTGACAAAATAGGCTGAGCTTAAGTTGAACAATGCGAAGTCAGATTCACGGATTTAGATTTACCGATGGTGGTTTGTTATAGTTGATGATGAGCTACTGGGATTCTTTTTTTAATTTTAACCACTTGTGGTAGGTTATATGTACATACTGTCATGCAACAGTACTATTCATGCAATGCAGGTACAGATCTTCATCAACATTCAATAGGCGTTCTTCTTGAAATCCTTTTCATGAAACAATGGTAGGGGTGGAACTGAAAAGAAATAAAGATTTCGCATTGGCTCTGCTCTCTCAATTTCATAGTCCACGTATTTTGTTTGCTGCTTGAATCAAGGCAACAAAATTTATTAGTCCTCATCCCCATTCAACTCTAGAGTTGCTCTTTAGTATGTAGTACCTTCATCCATACCCACCTTTTTTTCTTTCTTGGTAATGACAGACCTTTTGCTGAAATGATCAAGAATTAATTTTTCAAAAATATTTTGATTCAAACTGCCAACTAGTCATCCTTCAACTCCGGCTTTTGGTGCATTTGCATTTATTATATGCATTCTTTCATTTAACCCGTTGTTAGTGAGTAATTTGCCCAAATTACAAAGTGTGAGTTGAATTGAGAGCTGAGCAAGATTGTTGTTTGCCTGTGAAAAGAAAAGACGGCGACGGCATGCCCATCCTTAAGACGAGTCAGACAACTGAATTTAAAGCAAATCAGGTAGCAATTTTTCAACGATGAAATGAAATTGGAACCTGCCTGCGTGGTCTAATAAAATAACAGGCCGTCGGTCGGTCAGTCAGTCCACCATACAGATATTCAATACCCAATGTTCATCCAATCCAAATTATTTGATTGATATGAACAAAACATTTCTGACCCCAGCCCTGCTATTACGACACGATTAGAAGGGATTCGAATTTTAAATGATGACCACAACTCCAAACTGGTTTAAATTCACAACGGTGTAAAACTTAAAAAACAAAAGACAATTGGCGGTAGCATTGATACAACAGAGATAATAGACTAGAATAAAAAACGATTCTTTGAGACGAAAAAGCATAAAGGGTCGGTTTCTTTCAGAATGTCTTGCAAATTCGATATCCAATTTATGTTCATTTCATACTTTTTAATTTGAAAAGGCTATCACCAAATGAAAGACAAACAGTTTATGCGAGTTAACTGGTAAGATTTAGATGCGCTTATGAAATAAATAAATGCACGAGTCAAAAAGTTACGTAAATGTCACAGTTGACTTGCACAACTGACTGGATGTCAATGCTCTCTCTGGAGCAATTTTTAGGTAGTTAAAGTAAAAATGCGTAAAATGTAAAGTGGAATTGCTGACTACATGAGATAATGAGTTCAAGATAGAGATAAGCTCCTTATGAAACGTGGGTGGAGTCAATGTTTTAGGCTCTAAATGGTAGTTGACAACTGGAATCACTCATGGCCACTGCCTTCGTCAATTTGTAAGGTCGATGTTGGTGGCTCTTGCTTGGATTAATGGGTGTTGGCTAGCGTGTTTCAAAGATGAAACTTTTACAACTTGGGTGATCAATAGATTGACATCATCGAATTCCATTTTCGTTTATTTTTGTTTTGCAATAATTCAACTGATGAATGTTGAAGTGTATGAATGGATCAAATGTCATAAATCGTCTGGCACAGTGCATGGGTTAAATTGACAATTTTGCTATATGTAATTCAAAAGAACTGACTTCGATATTCATAACTGAGATTGAAACAACAACTTTAAAACTACAATTTAATAGCCATGATTAGTCTGTGCGTAATATTTGATAAATTTCTTGTATTAAAATCTTTCTAGTGCTAAACTGTTAATTAATTTACAACTTTTCAATGCGTCGCCATTAACGCGACCCCAATTAGCTGCAATTATTTTAGCGTTTCACTGAATTTCAATAATTTAGAAACGTTTATCGGCCGGGCTTTATTGTAATCCTCGCGTTCACTTTGTTCAATTCATAAATCTGTCAAGAATCTCCCTGTTATTAGACAATCCTAACCACCATTAATCTCACCCACAGACCAGAGAGTACCTCCGACATAGCAATTGTTATGCCCTTGTTATAAAAATTGATGGATATGCAACTCCTGCAATTAACTAACCAACAGATAAATTGCGGTCAACCTTATAATCGTAGCTTGAAGCGGGTTAATTGTTTAAAGTTCTTGCCCATGCATGAAACCATCTCAAGAATTTACAACAATTCCCGTGACAAGTAAATCAGTTTACTTGCAGTCGAAGCTGCTCCTGTGGAAAAAGAGTTATTCGACTTTTCTTATCGTCTACTGGGTTATCCGTTTGTTACCAGGTCAAACTATGTTTCGGGTTGGTCATGCTAGCATGCCTTTGTTTTGGATGAGTGACCAATTTCACACAGAACCACAGTTCACGCATAAGGGTTGTGACCACGAGCCGTGTCGTCATTGTGTACGCTCTGGTTTTGTTTTATTTGCATAACTTGTCCTTAATTTTCTTAACCTCTGGCAACTTCCAGTCCCAAATTAAATATAGTTTACAGGCTCTCCTCTTTTTTATATTTTTACGGAGCAATTTAAAGAAAATTCTTAACATAAGCATACCTTGTGAGAAGAAAGTTCACCATGCGGAA
>JAAXNX010001151.1:0-19705 GCA_036491905.1 Folsomia manolachei
ATAAATGTCGAACTTTGGTATTCTCCGTACAAAAGAATCCTTCCTTACTAAAGATGACAAACTATTAAAAGTCTTCACAATTTGGTCATGTCAAATTTCAAAAAAAACTTCACAGTAATCCCACCAATGTCCTTCAACGTAAATGCTGACAATTAATAAATGATGAATTAATTCCTCGAAAATTTTAACTCTACCTAAATTATTATTATGATGGGTAATTACAAAAACCAAGAAAATGTGCACCTTGTCCCGTCCACTCACTTGTAACACTAATATAACACCAAACAGGAATTAACTTAAAGTACAAAGAACTATTTTTCACAATAAATATTTCTTGTCCTTCGTCCGTCCACTTAGTGGACCCACTACTACCTGCTGTATGAACTTACTACACAATTGGGATGAACACCTTCCTTGGATGAATTTCCTTCGGGTGAGTGGGTGGGGTCGTGTGTGGTTGAATATTAAGATAAGCCACCTCGTCGTCGATGCTTATTTTGTGGTGACGAAGGCTGAATCATCAATTGCAGGGATGAGTCCGCCGTGTCGGCGAACAAAAATTTTTCCTGGCTTGGTTCTTTTTAGTGTGGTGGATGAATCAAGTGTTGGTTAGTTCACCGTTGGTTGGTTTGCGTGGTGTGGATGCTTTTTTGGCTTCAGCCTCTAGAATGGATCCTATACCACACCCGCCATCTGTCCAACCTACTCCCTAACAGACTTACTTTCACTATTCGGCTTTGTTCAACTAACTTGGTTGGGTTATTAAACTTCCTGGAATAAAGGGGTAATTGTTAATGGAGCATCTTAATATGTCTAGTATATTACTTGAGTAAGGATAATCACTGACTTTCTTAAATTAGAATCTAATACCTACCTACAAATCCCATGTAATAATGTAAATCGTGATGGATTGCATGAATCAATCTTCTTGCGGAAATGATGTGTTTATTTTGCGAAATTAATTGTATCTATAAACGCATGCACAGCCTGCAGGCTGCAGCATCATGGATTTGACTATGTGTATGATTTGACATTTTAGCACAGGTACTGCATATAATTGCGATTAACTAAGCTAAACTAGCAAAACCTAAAGTTTCTAAACAATAACAATTACCGTAAATCATAAAAAGTAATAAAAGTATCTGCCTACGCGACGACGGCTTATATTCATCTGCGACTTAAAAAAGTATCAACTTATCAACATGTCTTTCTCGTTCGGCTTATTCCAATAGTCGTTTCAAAAGTATTGACTTGACACTGTAATCGACAGGTAACAATAAATAATAATTATTAACAGGGGTCAATCACGATAATATACCAACCAGGTATCTAGGAGGAAGATTGGTGGGTCAATTATTGTGAAGGGTGAGCAACAATTAAAGGACTATGCAAAACGTATTTCCTTCCAGTTGGTGGTAAATCGTCAGCACCTCCGCTAGGACTGGAGACCGTAATGGTTGGAGCAATGTTAAAAACGCCAGGCTGCATTAAAGCAACGGTATATTTTAAGTTGTAAGTAGTCAATGGGCGAACTTCTAACGACCATGATGTTTGTCCGACAAAGAACACTTCGTCTCCAGAGGCTTTAACGCCGGGACCAATGCTGGCTCTGTGGAACAGAAAAGAAATTTCTGTAAAATGTTTATTGCACAAACATTGAATAATTTGCAGGAAATTAATGGCCAGTCACGAAATATAAGAGTAAAATTTTGGGTGGTAATATCGGACACGTACTGTGACGAATTTGTTTCCACCTTGAAGGTAAAGTTTCCACAGACTCTGGCATGAACGAGTAGCTCAATCCCATGAGTAAAACAAGGATTTAAGTTAAAATCATTTTCGCATCGACTTCTATGATTAAATTCGAAAATAAACGAATTTTCTGGTTGGCTCAATATCCTAGGAAGGTCTGAAACTGCTAGCTTGCAACAACCATGAATTTTCTGGTTTAGCTGGCTTTCACCTCCACGAGGATTAGTTGTCAATTCCCAATAGATTTCAAGTGCGGCATTGTCGAAGTCACGGTCAAGGTTGCCATTGCGTGTTTTCAGTATTACGTTTCGGGATTCCATCGGAACAAGGCTCACGGGGTTTCCGCATTGATCGTTAGCACAATTGTTTGAATTCAACTCCTGGATTTGGAAATTTTTATTGGAATATTCCAACTTTTGAATTGAAATATGACCGTCCTGTAAAAAAATAATGTTAATATTCTTATTTTGAGTACAACAATCCATTGTTTTTAAGATAAATATTTTTCTTACAGGGGTGAGATTGTGCGACCTCAAAAGTCCAACGTAGGAAGACGCGTTGAGCAATTTCAATGTTGTATATTCCAACTTCAAACAATTAAGTAAAGGAATTTTTACTGTAATTTTTATAACTCTATGATTGACTCGTGTGCTGTCCAATGAATTAAAATTGTAGAGGACAAGCAACTTTAACGTGACGGAATCTCCTGAGGATGGAGTCTTCAATAAACATGGGATGCGACATGTTGATAAATCAAAGGAACTCGTAAAACGGCAATAGTTATCTTTGGTTGAATTAATTTGTAAGCTCGAAGAAGTGTCTTGAATTTCCAAGTGGTCCTTCATTTTTTCCATTGCGACTACAAAATCGGTTATCCTATCCGTTTGACCAGTATCTGGTGACATGTCCGACAGCACCAATTGAAATTCTGCCGATTGAGAATGATATAGCGATGATGGCATGGATTTTACAGCAGCCTGAAAACATAATAAGCATAACATATAAAACATAAAAACACTACGTCGTATTATATATTATAAGCAATTATATTATAAGCATATTGTGATATTTACCTCCAACAACGGCATCTGCTCAACTACATTAATTCTATTGCGCAAATCTTTGGCATGAAACCGTCCACACCGTTCTTTCTTCGTAGAATTCAACCGTGGGCCTTGAAGTGTAATTTTGTGCTTGAAATGTACAGAGACTTGGGATGATTCTAATTCATAATGCATCCAGTCGAATGAAACAGTTCCTACATGAGTCCCTCGCAGTCCAAATCTGACCTAATGTTCGGGTTGAATAGATACATTAATAATTAACTAGGCCACTTAACAGAATCAGTAATATTTAATGTTCATTATGTACCAGCTTGCATTCCGATGGTGAAAGATCAAGTTGTTGAATGACATTTGATTCAGCTGCCCCTGCTCCGTTGCAGACCAATTTCATATTTCTCATTGAGATTGGAATGTTGAGTTGATTGTTTATAGGCATTTCAACATAAAATGTTTCTGAAATGTTAACATTAAAGACAGTACAGCAAAACATTCCATGTGCCGAATGTTTTAGTAGCTTTTAAGTAAACAAACCATGACAAGGCACCGTTGGGTGTCCAGTATTATCCGTCAATTGATGGTATACGGTTCGAGAAGGTTTAAATGAATGTTTTAGTAGCTTTTAAGTAAACAAACCATGACAAGGCACCGTTGGGTGTCCAGTATTATCCGTCAATTGATGGTATACGGTTCGAGAAGGTTTAAAATGAGCTGAACCATGACCACATTCTTTAATTATCTGTTCTTCCATAGCGTCCCACCTAAACCAAACAAAGGAATTCATTCAATAATGATCAATTCATTGACACGAAAAATTTTAGGTCAGCAACCGTACAAATTAGTTGTATCACTATCATTATTATCCGATATACTGCTGGACTGGATTTCTCCCACGGGAAGATTGGACACTGCCGTTCGAACACAAATGTTAGAACACATGACTTTAGGAACAAAAAATTCCAACGCCTCATTGCTTCCAAATCTCTGTGAATAGAAATGAAATTCTTTTGAATCTTTTAAGAATTAGTACAATTAAAGTTTAATGAAACAAGTAATAATTAATAATTACAACTTACGGACATTGTTGCAATATATTCCCGGTAAAACAAGATAATCTGACTAACAGGTTGTGGTGATGGAGTTATTAAAAGGAGTTGAAGGTACTTTGAAACATCGGAATAGAGTTGAAGGGAATTTTGATGGCGAGAAATAGTAAAATGTACATGGTCCTCAGCATATCGCCAGCCTCTGCCAGTGTAAACTTGATCAGCTTGTATATAGCATTTCAAAGAGTGTATCTTCAACCCTGCTTTGGAATATCTGTGACCTATAATGTGAGAAGACCACTCAGTGTCTCAGTACTTACAAATTGTTAGATGTGCAAATCTACGTCAAATTACAAAAAAATAAAAGTTTACCTGCCAGAACGCAGTGCAGGGCATATTTTCTAATGTAATTAACATTTAAGAAAGCATGCGCAGCTTGTTCCAACATTAAAGCCGATTTCAAATCACAGTCTTCAGATGTCATTCTTATGTAGATCGCAGCAGCTTCCGAGTAGTTTTCCATTTGCTTAAGACACTCACAGCATATAAGGGCACATTTCATTGCAGAATCAGTCATTCTAAAAATATACAAAGAATTCGTGAATGAATGACGCGACAAAATAAGGTACCAAATTAATGTATCAATTACCGGCAGTTATCAATATAATAAGTAATAGCATCAGTAACATAATGGACTGGGAAGGCCCTAGCCATTGCTAACGGAGGTTCAACTTGTGACATCATGAAATGGGAAACAGCGGCCATTTCCAGTGAAGAAGCGTAGTATACCCAAGCGGAGTCACCCAAAAAATCCTTTTTTAACTGGTGATACAATTGATAAGACCCTGCATAGTGTCCGAACAAAAAGTATATATCCGCCAGCTTTCGACTCATCATTTCAAGCGATTCATTTGTATATCTGTTTCGGAAGTAAAGTGTTAATACAAATTGAGCAAGCCGTGGACTTTTACAAAGCCAACTAATGAAAGACTCACACAATTGAGGAAGGAGATTTAGCGGAACCACCAAAAAGTCTTTTGGTCGCACTAAAAAAAGATTTGCTCATCCCTCGTCTATTTACGATCTAAACCCCGACAAATTAGGTTTATAAATGACAGCAATAGATGTCTATATGTCTGATATCATATAATTCTTACAGATTCGTGTAGTAGTCTGCTTTGTCGATCAATATATGGCAATAAGGCTTTGGCAATAAATTCATTAATCGCAGTTTGCAGATTGGAAATGTCTTCAGAGGACAGATGCTGACCACAGATGGTAGAAGGAGCAACTGAGACAGTACTATTATTGGATGCAGAAATAACTGTTCCGTTTTGAGGAAGGAGATTGTTAGTGACAAGTTTTACGGGGTCCATGGGGCTTAAAGGGTGGATCAAATCAGAATTTACAACATCTTCCGGGGTAGGGTCCAAACTGTTTCTTCTGTCCATGTTGATATCATTAGTATTCTGTTATACAAATATAAACTTCAGATAAACATCGAAGGCAAACCATGTTTTTGGAAATTATCTAAGCAAACAGTAAGATTACTTACAGTTGGGTGTTCGACTTCCACGTAATGACGCCATATATTGGAATTGTCACAGATCTCGTCTGTCATGCCTGTGAGTTGCACCATATAGCTAAAATTCCCCCCATAAGTGGTCCTAAGGTTTTGATACATTGCGTCCGCTCTGTATCAGAAAATCAACCATCATAATTTCTTCAAACTTCCACATGCAATGCTTTAGCTACCAGGATGTAGGGTAATAGCAATTTTACTTACCGTTCCTGATCACAATTACGTTTCTCATGCAAAATCAAATAAAATTTTAGCACGGAAGGGAAAGCCCAACAGGTTGACCAAGTGGTTTGATGTTGTTGTTGAATTTTGCTTAATTTTCCTACAGTCTCTGTTAGACCCTCGGTTGTCACTCCATCACTTGAAGACATCACCATGATACATGCCATGCAATGGTGCAGGAAATCATACTGAGAACTCTGAGTCTCCGTATGAAGTTTAAGGAATTGTTCTCTCCAAGCATTGAACCAAGGTACATTTTGAGGCGCTTCGACCCTATATCCCCCTTTCCCACTTTTTGCAGTAGTCGTAGTTGAATTTGGGCGAAACTTGGACTCTTCAGTTTCCACCAAGGATGGAGGATGGTGAGCTATGGTGTCTTGTAAAAACTTTTTGTTCTGTTGCGAGTCAATGTCCAGGCGTTTTTTGGCCGAGAGATCCACAGGAGTAAACCTTAGACCTTTTGGAAGAATAAGTTGTCCCGACAAAGGTTCGTGCCAGGATACTGTCAAATTATCAAAATATTAGGAACACTACTACATTCATCCTGCTCTGTTAAAGTCTGTTACATAACATGGTGTTTTGGCAAGACGTAATTTGTACTTACCATCCGTTTGAACTCGAGTAAATGGAGCAAATAGTTGAGGTAGGGTTAGATTGTTCTTTGAAGCAATTTCGGCAGCAGCAGGGGTGCTAAATACGGCAACTCGAGGATTGTATGTGGACAATATAAACTCCGAAGCAGGGGATTTTCCAAGTACTCTTTCCTCCATTCCAAACTTGCCTTGCATTTTGGATATAGCACTCCTCTCTATTTTTTACAAATAATAACAGTCTTACATCTTATTTGTAGTTGAAATGTGATATTTTTTATTCTCTGTTTTTAAATTTTTATGTGAAGAAATAATTATTAAGTTAATTTAATTTAAATCCACCTATTGCCAAACGGGCAAGATGAGTTTGTGCGCTTGTAGGTGTTGGGTTGGGTGGGTGGATTAAGAAAAATGGCTTACGCTAAATGTGTAAACTTTGACAAGAAATAAAAAGCTCGTCCCAGAAAGCTACACAAGTTTTGTGAGCGACAATTTTTATCGCTCACAGTAAAATATCTCAATACCTGGAACAATGAGGAGGTTGTACAGAAATTGAAATTAACATACGTCATGCATCAGACCTGAAATGGTCCTGAAACATGCTCGCGTTTAAAGAAAGTGATTTAGATTCATATGTAAAAAAAATTAATTATTGACTCGACTGGGTGCACAGGCTTCAGACAAAATTTGGGTTGCCAATTCAATTTCCTCATCCGATGTTGTTCGACCCACGCTGAGTCGTAGAGTTCGGCTTGCTTCATCTGGTGAAAGTCCGGATGCGATCAAAACACCTTTCCGGAAAATGAATCATGATATTAGTATGTAAAAAATTTATTTACATGCATTTACGTACTTGACGGTTTCTGCCTGTTGGAGTGGCAAGCAGCTCCCAAACTTGCAAGTATTTGACCTTTGCAATTTTCCAGAACATTGTGAGCAGTCATACCCTCCGGCACTTGGAGACTTAGGGTATTAGGAAGTTGGGGTCCACTTGGAAAATTTAGAATCACTTCAAGACCCTTACCCTGTAACATGCACATCTTTTTTGTTGGAAGTACTATTACATGCATTTTCCTGAGTTACCTTCAAACCAGATACTAATGCAGCTTGACATCTTGCCATGTGGTCAGAATACTTATTAAGGTTTTGGACCACTAGCTCTGCAGCTTGGCCCAATCCAGCGATCATTACCGTATTTTCTGTCCCTGGCCTAAAACCTCGCTCTTGTCCTCCTCCATGAAACAGAGGGATAAACGGAGTCGCATTGTTTCGGTTTATATTTCTTACGAATAGTGCACCAATCCGAGGACCGTAGAACTGTTGAAATTTATCAATATTTGTACAAATTTTTGTCGTCAGAAAGTAATTTGTATGCACTTTTGGTTTGTTTATACCACCTTATGTCCCACAATGGTCAAATAGTCAACCCCCAATTCTTCCACGTCCACTTTCACCTTTCCCAATGACTGTGCAGCATCAGTATGGAAAATGATTTTTGGCAAATTGTTTTCAAGTCGAGAAATATTCAGTGTTTTGAGGTCACTGCCAATTTCGGAGATAGGCATTATCACACCCGTTTCATTATTTGCATGCATCACGGAAACTAAACAGGTTTGGTTTTTAATCAGGTCCAGTACCGATTTTGAAGAGAGTCTTCCATTGCTTGTGTCCACTGGGGCGAAAGACAATTCTGTGTGTAAATAATTGAGCATAAAAACAAACTCTTCAACGAATTTTCAATTCCTAATTACCAATGTTCCCAAGCTGTTCTTGTGCTTCAAGATACTTTTTGACCGAGTCATGCTCAACATTGGATGCAATTACGTGCGGTTTTCCTCCATCCCAATTTGTATTTTGCCTCAACCACCCAGACTGCAATGCCACATTGTTTGCCTAAATGCATTGTGTGAGAAAAATGGAAATCATATAGTTCACTCATTCACTGAGACTGAGGATTTAACGTTTTAAACCCTGTTCCCTGATGTAAATTAATTGACAATAATTACCTCCGTTCCACCAGACAAGAAAACAATGTCATTTTCATTGGCGTTGATCATGTCGGCAACTTGTTTTCGACTTCGTGTAATGGTGTTGAGGGCACATGTCCCAAGTACATGGGCAGAACTTGGATTTCCCCAGTCATCCCTTAGAGATTTATAAATTGTGTCAATCACAACAGGATCCAAAGGGGTTGTTGCATTGTAATCCAGGTAGACTGGCTCTGTTCCACTGTTTGCCATAACCGGAAACGGAAGTGGTTTTTGTCAATTGCGTCTTTCCAGATTTCAGGGAACTGAGCTTCTTGATGAGGTTGAAAGCTAAGTGTGTATCTAGGAATTGAATTGTTTAGTGGATGACTAAATCCATTCTCGGATTGGATCTGTCAGTTATCAAGTTATCAACAAAACACCCGCTTTGTCCGTGGAATCAAGGACCGTGCATGCAAAACGAGCAAGGGCATGGAGAAAAACATTACGACAAGGTTTGTAAGACAAACCCCCAAGTAGAGGTATTATAATGAAAATATTTTATTAAAATAGTCAATAGAGCGAGATATTTAGTCAAACATTTTGTGTAAAACTTTCTTTGTGTATTCATACGCTAAAAATAATGCGCCTGTTGCTGGGAAAGTCCTAACAATGGTGGGTCCCAGTCCATTGTACAGGGCCAAAAATCCTGCAAAGTGAATGAATAATTTACAACACCCATGGACAGCGGACCTGAATAATACTTATACGGCATTACAAAATGATAGTGAAATACAGTTTCTGAAGATTCGTACCTTCTTTCTGAAAAATATCTTTAAGACAGGCGAGTAAAGTTATATTCAGCTTGTTTATTTGGATTCTTGATTTTACGACATCAGTTGGAAATATGACAGTCCATAATATAACACCTCCGATTCCTCCACTTATCACGGTTCGGACGGGACCTTTTTGTTAAATTCCACAAAGTTAAATTTACAGCCTCCTTAGTTCACACATCAAGTCATTCCGTATTTAATTCTTAATTTTATATTTACCAATTTCGTCTTTGGTCTTCCCCTCTGGCGTTAATAGATATCTACTAACTTCATAACCTCCAAAAAAGCAGAAATATCCTGGCATTTCTCTAGCAAACGTTGATGTCAAACCATGGAAGAAACCCTTAAATCCTTCGTCCCTAAATATTTGTTTGCATAACGTCCACGGACCTATCTGTAATTTTCAGAGATGTATCACTAATGTTGTATATTCCTGGACATTGTATCTGCAACTAATTACATGAGGCATGCCTCCAGCAACTCCTCCTCCTCCATTGGTAGCTATCGTCGACATTTCCCTCATTGCCTGTAGCCGACATTTGACCAATTCTGTCGGACATAATGTGAGGGAAGAAAAGAATCCGGCCAAAAATCCTGAAGATGCATGATATATAGCACCCATTTCTTCAACTTTCTATTCAAAGGCAGAATTTAAATCAGTAAAATATTATATTATTTCACTCCTTGATCAATCACTTCATTACTTACTTGTCGGGTGGAAAAAGCGACTAATTTCTGACATATCCCGTAAGCCGCAAACAGAATGGAATTTTCTAATTTATTAATTTTAATAAATTTACTAATTTTCTAAAATATAAGGTGGTTGAACGTATTTACACAGTACTTTACAAATCTAAAACAATTCGGAAATATTACTTTGCGTCTGAAATGTAAATTGAAATCACCTGAAATATTTGCAGCTAACGCAGGAACTGTCCCTGCATACAACCCCCGGCGAATCCCGTCTTTACGAAAAGTATCCATCAAACAATCAACCATTCCACGAGAGTAGATGCTTGGAAAAGTTTGCATCTTGACCTTCACCGTGTCCAATGGTTGACCGACATAGACGCATGCTATTCCTCCTGTTGCCACAAAAGGACACATTTGTGAGTAACAATATATCATGAAAATAATGTGAATGCTGAGTTATGCATTGACAATCATTTGCTCAAACATGATCAAAAATATTTAAGAAAGTCAAAGAATATGAACCTGCAGTGCCAGCGATTAAATCAAACACGGCGTCTCTTCCTCCACTGGACGCGGAATTCATGGAGGGCAGCAAGAAACTTGGACGAAGTTGATTGACGCTGGAATTAAATGTGTTTCCCTCCATCTTGGTCACTGATTGCAATAAAATTATTATCGAGGAATTCAATTATCTGTGTAACAACTCTGAGTGGACATCGCTTATTTAATGGTTATTTAATTTCATTTTGTGAGATGACAAGGATTTACTAAAAAAGCATCTCAACATGCCTCAAATCTTGAATGGAGAGAATTGTCCAAGGAATGAAGATTCTCAATTTTGTAAGTTTTATTAATCCAGACAAAAAATGTTCAGCACATAATCAGTCGCACTCAACTTAGTATTCCAATTTTATTCTGGTTCAAGATTATTTTATTGTTTTGAAACTTATTTATTTACAAAAACTTATGATATGCAACTATGAGCACGTGGAACTGTGAATGACGATTAGAGAAGAGATGAGATTGTAGTGTAGAGCAGGAGAAGCAGGTTCATATTCTTTGACTTTCTTAAATATTTTTGATCATGTTTGAGCAAATGATTGTCAATGCATAACTCAGCATTCACATTAGAGCAGGAGAAGCAGGTTATGGTTAAGTGATTTGTTACACTAGCAAGATTATATAACCAATCAACCTTGGAAAAATCTTCATCTCAGACTGTCCGAGTTAACCATTCTAAGATTCAACTCTAAGTCAACTTATTTTTATGAATTAAGTAAGTGCTAGGCCGTAAATATGTTAATAACGCATTCTTCTTCATTAACATGCTGATGATGCTATTCCTCATGTTGACATTTTTGTCTTTGATGACTTGGTGAACGACTGCATTAGAGCATAGATGTTATTAGGGCATATAGCCGAGGGAGGACATAACCCTTCTGACATTTGTACAAATTACGAAAGCGAGCCAGTTTAGGTTATTTATTCATTCATTACACACGCAAAATTAAGACCAAAATTAAAATAATTTGAACTAACCTTTACAATTTATAATCATTAAAATTGGTTAATGGTTCCGGAACGTTTTTAAATAGATAATAATTAACAACGAGCAAGGTACACTATGTCGGTAATGCAAGACATTCGATTATGCAACATACAAAAATGCGATTTTACAAAAATATATATAAAAAAATGCAAGCATCAAAACCGAAGAATTTCTTGGCTTGCGATTTTACACAAATAATGAAAGTCAAGATCAATGTGCTTTCTCCAAAAAGACCGGTTTCTTGCCCAGTCTTCAGATGGGAAACAAGGGCTTGGTATTCCTTGAAATATTCTTGCAACTGATCTTCCTGTAAATTGAGCATCTTTCACGCTTGCGAGTAAATCTCCAATGTGGCGTCGTATTTCCTCTTCATGATGCTCCGCAACAGCCACCTGAATCAAGGCAAAAAACACAAAACTTACAAAACTTGTAATATGAGTTGCACGGTTTTTAGTACCTCGTTTTTCCATTCCGGTGGAACACCAAGAGTTTTTTGTAAGAAGTACGTCCGAATGAATTTCTTAAGTGAGTTACTTTTCTCGTCATCAAACGACTCTGAAACGCTTTCCACTGTGTTGCTGGAAATGCTACAGTTTAAAATTTAAAACAGTCATACATTAAGTCACCAGGACAGGAGCACAACATATAAAAATTTACACTACCTTAGCAAAGCTTGATAAACTCTATGCAGTTGATACAACTGCGTTTTTTCTTGTTCCAGATTATGATTATGCAGATAGTTTAATACGTTGTCGGAGTCCACATCAGACAAACCACCGGGGGAATTTATATGAAATGCTAAATCACAAAATTCCACAAGAATTCCAGACTTTCTGAACTTTCCACCATTGCCTACACATAAAACAGACGAACATTATGTTATTGGAAAGAGATGATTACTTCTACAACTGAAGTGATTTTTTACCTCCAGTTCCTGTCCATTCTAAATTTTTTAATTCTCTTTTTACAGCGCCACTATTCCAACCCAAAGTCGAGGACACTTCAATAACATTAAATTCCAAGTACACGTCAGTTTCTTTAAATTTTTTCTTTTCTTTCTTTAGAGCAATAGCTGCTGCCAAAGGTGGGCACTGAAAACAAATTAAAATTCAGGCATAAATCTCATTTGACAAATGATTTTAAAGCATCAAATGCAGTTTAATATAATTACCTTTAACGCAGAACTTTTTAAAAGAGCTGCACCTCCATACGAATGAATTTTACATGTTTGGTATGTATGAGGAAGCATTTCAATCCATTTTCTATTGGAATCCAACTCAAGGTAACAAAGAATAGTTGTAATATTTTCTTCAGGCAGATCAAGTTCTTGAACAGTTTCTGCAATACTGAAAGAAACTTCATGCCCAGGACACGACCGTTTTCTTGTAGCGTTACTAGTGGAAAGGTTTGTTCCGTTTTGTGAAAACTTTGCAATACGATCGCATTTACAGGGTTGGAATACTCGACGGAGAAGTTTACGAAGTGTTGCACGGTCAATAGAATTGCAGTACACATGTCGTTTCAACTCGCTTAGGTCGCGACCCTGCGTTCAATACAAAAATCAGAATAATGACAGATTTAATAAAGTTACCTACAATTCTAGAACTAATATAAGAATGACGAATGCATATACTTCTGGGCTAAATTAAATAAGCTACGTTTAGCAAAATACCTTAACGTTGTCAAGAAATAGGTGACAATGAGCGGGTTCACCGTCGCGTCCAGCTCGTCCGATTTCTTGAACATAAGACTCGAAGGTTTTAGGCATGTTGTAATGGATAACTGATCGAATATCGGATTTATCGATTCCCATTCCAAATGCAACAGTAGCAACTACGATTCTTATTGTTCCTGCAAACCGGATCAGACATTATAAGATTCAACAGCATTAGACTTAATTAGATACAAAATACTCGTAAGTCGTACACATAAATGGACATAATTTTTTAGAACACACCTGACATAAATTGTTGCTGGACGAGTCGTCTTTTTCCCGCAGTCATTCCTGCATGATAAGCTTCACATGTGTTGGACACCTTTTGACGTAAATTAATCTTGGTAACGCCAGCATGCTTGCTCTGGGGCTCCTATATATAAAGTTCGGAGCGAATGGTTTAAGTTTCAAGCAATTGGATTGGCAATATGCAAATAAAAGTTGTACCTGTAAACTGGTCCGAATGAGAGCGGCGATACGTTGGCATTCATCTCTTCGTGTACAGTAAATTATAATCGAATCACACTTAGAAAATCTTTCCCCATGAAGTAACGCCAGCAAAGCTTCGTCTCTATATGTATCACGAGAAGCACTGAGATTTAAGTTCTCCGGAATGATTTCACCTCGAATTGTTGTAGAAGGATCGACGCGAATCGTATCGCAAATACTGTTTGCAGTATATTCTGTAGCAGTTGCCGTTAATCCCAAGATTGTATTTACGTGCAATTTGTCTCGCAATATCTGGAATTTGAACCATGTACTTAATTACTGATAATATGCAATAACATCCCTCAAGTCAGTTTAGTCACGCATTTGGATGAAAATATTCTATAAAATATTAAGCAAATCAATTACCTTTGCCAGCTGTAGGTAGCAGGGTCGAAAATTATGTGACCATTGAGATACGCAATGAACTTCATCAATGCAGGCAAAACTTATTTGTGGTAAGAAATTGCTTCCTCTCAGGAGTCCAAAGAGTCCTCCACAAACTGCTTCAGGTGACACGAGCAATATGTGGATTTTTCTTGATCGAATTTTTTCCAAAACTTTTTCTTTCTGACTAGAAGGCATATTACTATGCAAAAATTCTGCATGGAGGAAAGGAGGAATCCCTTGGACCTAATTTAATCATTAAATTTTAATATAGTTAGTTAATATATATATAATAATATATAGTTAATGGAATCAAATAAAAAATACATACCTGATCCTCCATTAAAGAAACTAAGGGCGAAACGCATATGGCAAGAGCGCCTGGATTCTTTTGAGCATAAAGATATGCTGGCAACTGATAACAAAGACTTTTCCCGGATCCAGTGGATAAAATGCAGAGAGTTGACAGACCTTTGAGTATCCTCGACACTACTTCTCTCTGCCCAGGGCGGAAGTCTTCATAGCCAAACTTGCGTATCGTTGAATTCAAAATTTCATCTTCCTCTTCTAAATAGGGAGTTATTCACAAAAAAAACAGTAAATAAGCTGTTTAGGTTAAACGCAAACGATTAGATTTCAATCTTATAGTTCTGGACATTTTTTAGTATAATTTTCCCTAGGGTCCAGTCCAGATGATAATACTTACGTTGGAAATGATATAATTTCTCACCTTGCGACATTACACCTTGAAGATCTGGCAAGAAATAAGGTTGAACCGGCTTAATTCCATCGCAGTTAACAATTGTTAGTGACTCTGGCACATCTTCAAGTGTTGGTGGCGGCATTTTTTCGGATGTCAACGATGACACTGCAACAAGTCGTATTGTATCTTTGCTGGTTTCTTCTGGATTGGGCACTTCACTTTCAGCAAGGGCATTATATATGTTTACACGGTGTGCTGGAATCCCACCCGAGTGGTTGCTCTTGGCCATCGAAGCTGCTTCTTCCAAACTAGGGAAAGGACTGTCATCAATCTCTTGAGGCTCGTCAGTTGGGATAATGCCTACATAAGTAAAAAAAATACAACTTAATTCATTCGATCCTTCATACAAACTATGCTGTAAACTACCTTTCATGCAAAACTTCCCAAAATGACCAGTTTCGCCACATTTGCGACACACGAGTGACTTCAACTTGTCTTCTTTAGAGGCAAAAGCTTTCTTCATTTTCCAATCGTTTCGTTTGGCCTTAGACCCAGACACCTTTTTGTGCCCTCGAACAAAGACTTTCTTGGTAATGTCGATCTTCAAAAAATTTTCATTTGCTTTTCCTTTTTTAATTCGTCTAAAAATTATTAAATCGCAAGAAATGAAATACAATATAAAATGTTTAATTAATTTTGTAATGTCCTTACGTGGCAAGGCTTTCTCCGTTCGTTAACTTCATTCGCTTTCGACCTTTTGGTTTACTCCCTCCATAAGAATCCTGTGCAGCCTCGTCGAAGTATTCCAAGTTGGATAAACTTTTATTAGGAGCAGACGCGGATGAGATCGATGTTGACGGCTGAGTAGTCTGGTCGCAACCAAATGGCAATGTCGTATTAGCAGTTGAGAGCCTAGGTCTTTTGCTCGCAGTCTTTATTGTAGAGGGTGGTTTAACAAGGGGTTTGTCGGAGTTACTCGACGGCGCTTCAACTATCCCAGTTAATTCTGAAAGCTTTTTGGCCGATGGCTTATCTTTTAAATCGGCGGCGGAGGTTTTTTTTCGTTTCGAAGGAGTGGGAGGTTTATAAGATTGTACGCCATATCTCGGTTTAATTCGGGTGCTCTTGAAAAATTTCTTTTTCGGTGAAGGTTTTTTAGGACTAGGTGAAAACAACAATGCAGAAGCTTTACGCTTTTTCAAATTATCGGGAGTTGCAGCTGTGAGAGTGATATTAGTTGGAGAAATTGCGCTCGCAAAGGGATTTGCACTGAGCAAATTACTCATAGCAGATATATCAATGGTATTAAAATTGACTTCAGGAGGAGAGCAAGCATTTTCATTGTGGATGTTACTTTTATCCGTTAATGCGGTGGTTTCAGGTAGAACCTCATTAATGATAACATCCATAATTTCCTGTGCACTAAAAACAAAGTTGTTGGACATTCCGAGTCCACTATCAAAGTTTTGACTGCTGTCAATATTACTAGCGGAAGTATTTGATTGTGTTCCGATAGGATTAGTTTCACTTGTGTTCTGTTGTTGGATATCAAGTTCATTACCGGCGGAATCTGTTGCAGACAGTAGAGAAATTTTTAAAATTTTGAGAAAACAAAGCAGGATCGGCCGAGGTCCCTCCACGATTCCCCCCACGATTCCTGGTGGATTCCTCATCTTCGTCAAGAATTACGGGCTGACCATTAGTTCCTTCATCTCCGACATCCTCGTCTGCCTGCGAAACTGTCCGACTAAGCCATTGCTTGTCAACTTGTTTTGTGGTTATTTTATTCTTCGTCTTGGGATTAGGACTAAATCCGTGCCAAATCGCGCTGACAGAATTGCGTTTTCTTGACATTTGACTAGAATCATTGTCATTGACATCCTGTCCAACCACATTATTGGATGGAATTGCAATATGGTCAGCTTCATCTTCGACGAAAGCTTCCTGGTTCTGGTTGTCAGTTGCTTCAGAGTCAAGAAAACGATTAAACGTGGAACTGTTTCCAGTAGCAGATAAATTCTTTCTAAACCGGTTGGGTACTAAAATTTTCCTTGTCCCCCGATCTTCAGACTTCTCTGCATGGGCATCAGCAGAACCAGTGTCATCCGTGGTCGCAGTGTTGGACTTCTTTCTCGCAGGAGATGGAGTCTTGTTCCCTAAAATATTAACGACGAATGAAATTCTCTCATTGAATATGTTGAAATTCACTCCAGGTTGTGTTGCTCGTTGTTTGGTATTCAAACTTTCCTTCGTTTTTAAGATTCCGGATTGTTTCTTATATTTTGCTAAGGCTCGTTGTGAAACTGGTGATTTAGATTTGGAACTTGGGCTATTGCCTCCAGGAAACTTAACAAGTACACTATTTCGGCCGAAAAATATTTTGCTAGGGCTGGGCCCTTTACTACTGCTGCTGGCTTTGTTTCTATCTTTGGAGTGACATGATGAATTCGATTCCAAATACTTCTTTAGCTTGTAATACTCCTTGTATGCTTTCTGAATAGAGTCTGGTGCCGTTTTCAAGTCATCCTAGCAAGAATCAAAAAATAATAATATCAGTAATATCGTAAGCATGATAATCAAGATGTAACAATTTACTTTTCCGGGTTGACGTCCTTCAGCTTTTGTTACAGCATTTTCCCAAGTTTTTAAAACAGTTTTATAGTGATTTGCTTTTTTAATAATTTTGTCTCGTTTAGTTTTAGCACTATTTAAGGACGACTTCAGAACTGCTTCGTGCTCCATTCTTAGGTATTTACTGGTTTGTTGACATACTTGGTAAATATATTATTCTCCTCTCCTGCAAGACACAAAAACTGATCGTTAAAATTTAATAACAAACAACGACACAAAAACATATTACTGGATTTTATACAATTTAGGTTAGTAACACACCGTGTTGTAATGATTACCTCACAGTTCCTCCCACGTTAAAATTAGATTTATCACTTACCTCATATTACAATTTCCCAAAAAACCAGGATTGATAATATGGAATTGCAGAAAGGATTAAATTTTAAAATCCGTTATTTCCGTCTTTTGGGAAATTATTGTGATTTGCATAGAATAGCGGGCCCAGTTCCCTCCGTCCTCTCACTCAATGATCGTGTCTCTCCTGAGACGAAAACTGTAAAAAAGAGAGAAAGTCCAAAGTCCAACGAAAATTGAAATTATGAGGACATCAAATATTATGTTGCTCCAATAACTCCAATTAAAACTTTATTCCATTCCTCAGTAGTCAATAAATGACAATAATTAACCAATCCTGATTATGTGCACAGGGTCAGTGAAGGAAATTGTGGTACTTTTCCATCGCCCTCATTCACACCAATGTGACGTCACCACTTCTATAACGAAAAGAGATAGAAATTTGGACTCGGACTATCTTTCCTTTCCTCCGGTGGTGCTTGCTGCTGGTGCATGTGATTTTGAGAGTAGTGCAATTAGGATTCTTACATAATTCAACATTTCTGCCAGAATTATACTTTCAAGGAATCCTATCATCTTATCAAAGCACTTATTCCATCACATAAGTATTTCCAAAACTAAGGATTGAACTTATTTCATCATCTTTGGAAAAGAAAAAAGAAAGGTAGAGCGGAGCGGATGACCTTCAACTCAAATCTCAACCCCAAAAAATTCAACAGAATTTAATTAGATTAGCGAGCGAGTGAGGAATGGTTACAACTCTTTTTGGGGAACGTTGTTAAATTAAATTAGATAACAATTTTTAAATCTACGGCAGCTTGGTTTTAATCACAGAGTGCATTTAACGAATATACTCGTAAGTAAAAAGTAATGACCTTCAATTTGACTCTTAGGCTAAGAGTCTTAGCAAACTGATTGTCATTATTAGGCCCTGAGTTTGTGTCAAGCTGCCAAAAATTGCAATGTGACATTTCTTTCATTCTTTTGCAATCACGTCACAAATGCAAGCTCGGTTCAAAGTTCACATTAGATTAGTGTGATAGTCACAAACGTTGATTGGATTAACAATAAACAGTTTTACAATTTTATCTAATTTAGGGAATCTACAATTTTATACTGATTCTCATGTACAGCTTTGTGTTTGATTTACAGATTTCACATTCCACTATTTCCACTCCGTAGAAAGAGAAACTTGCCAGTATTTTTTTTGGAACAATAGTAAATTGACGTCAACATGAAGTTTTGGACATCCGAACACACCTTTAGGTAGGTAATTGTTCTTTAGAAGAAATTCTTCTGAATAAATTTAACTACACGAATCAAATCATTTTGTTGTTTAATTCATAATCCACAATGAATGACCCACATTTTTGTTATTCACAGCCACCCTTGGGATAAAGTGGTCCAAGCAGCTTGGAGAAAGTACCCAAACCCGATGAATCCATCTGTCACCGCGATTGATGTCCTCGACCGAAGAATAGACGAGCAAGGAGTTATGCACACTCAAAGGCTTCTCAGCAGTGGTACTAATCGCTGGGGAATACCTCAATGGGTCCAGTCGGTACTGATTGATAAACATCAAAATATTTGGTTTTCATACTTTTCAGCACTATTTTCAATAATTGAAATTTTTACAGATAGTAGGATCACCAAATGTTATGTATGCTAATGAACATAGCTCTGTCGATCCTCGAAAACAGACAATGGTGCTAAAATCTAGAAACGTAAAGTTCTATGAAAATTAATATTAGTTTTAAATACGATATTTAATTATAGACTGGCCAATCAATATTAATCTATTCGTATTTTTTTCAGATTACCTTTGGTCGTTTTATTGCCGTAGATGAGCAATTGGTGTATTCCCCACACCCCGAAAATCCTAGCCATACATTACTACGACAAGAGGCTGTTGTTCTAGTGCAAGGTGTACCGCTTAGCAGTTACATGGAGTCAGTGCTAACAAACTCAATTAGTTCCAATGCGACAAAGGTATTAGTTGCGATTATGTACTATTTGATAAGCCGTTTCTTTTCTTCTGAGGCTGCCGTAAATGTAAATCAATCAACATTTCAATATATATGTTTTTAATTTTTGTAGGGAAGACTAGCCATCGAATGGGTCATTACTAAAATCAACGATGAGATTAAAGACTTGTCTACTTCGGCCGTGAGTGCTGTAAAGAGTACCGATGA
>JAAXNX010001152.1:0-19701 GCA_036491905.1 Folsomia manolachei
GATTTGAATTGGCTGATATGGTTCCGGGTGCAATTGCTTCAACGTGTCGTATTGTTGGGAGTCGAAATGTAGTGGGTGAACAGCAATTTTATGACGCTCAAGCTGCTGCAAATGTAAGTATGGGCCACCCGAAACCGTATTAAGTCTTTTCTCCAATTTATATGTGGTATTGTTGCGCTTTATCTTGTGTGAAGTGTAACTTTGTTTTGTTTCCTATTCTAGGAAAAAGGTTTAGCACTTATTTCGAAAATCGAGGATTCAGTACTATCACCAGTGGAAAAGAAGAGGAACAGGAAACATAAAAAGGAAATTGACGTGGATGATTTGCCCACTTCCGATTTAAGCCAGGCTTCAGATTCAAAAGAAAATGCTTCAGATTCAACCGAGCCCAAAGCTAAATCCTCCAAAAGATCAAGAAGCATTTCAAATGAAGATGAGAATGAGGTCATTGAGGATGAACCAACTTTTCAGGACAAGGATGGTTCCATCGATATGTTTGAGCCAGAGCCGGAGATGAAAAGCAACCATGTGTCTTCAGATAAGCCCAGTATTGACAGTAACAAAATATCATTTAATTTTATTGCTGCTGCTGAAAATGAAGCAATCCCTGTTCAAGCAACAAAAAAGATTCTTTTGGATCCAAGTGGAAATGCGAAGCCTGTCATCACTGAAAATCGGAGTTCATCATCATCACAATCTGTAAAAGAAGCGTCTCCAAAACGAGTTGCACGATCAGAAAGTGGTATCAATTCTCCCAAGCCACAGACTAAAACGATTGACATTCAAAACGTTACTCCAAAAAGGCTTGGAATCCAGCAGCAGAAGGCTAAAAGTACTCGGAGCAGTAAAGAATCTCCAATGAGAATCAACACTGTTGATGAGGATATTGAAATGGTGAAACCTCCGACCCCACAAAGAAGGACTTCAAATACTTCAAAATCTGATGCAACTTTTGTTAAACCGATTGCGAAAGGTAATTTTGAAACAATTTTTCGTTTTGTATTTTAATTAAACCGAAATTTACAATTTTCATATTCTAATTTATTGCTTCCTCAGTCTCTGAGAATGAATCGATCCCAAGAAGAGTTACACGGTCCAGGAGTGGGAGCAACAGCTCTACTCAGTCCCTTAAGTCAGACGCCACTGTCAAACGGGGTTCACAACGCACTCGGAGCATTGATTCTGCCAAACCACTCGACACTACGTTTGATATCGATGATGATGTGGAGGAACCACCCGTTGTTCCACGAAGGTCATCTTCAAAGGCTGTGACAGACGCCACATTTATAAAACCCGTTGGAGGTACGTTTTATTTAAATCAAACAAACAGTTCAGTTTCGTGTCTACAAAACTATAATTGACCAACTTCTCGAATTTTTACAGCCACTGCTGCAACAGCCGCTTGTTCAAGCGTCCCAGACCCACAGGATGATGATGAAGAGGAAGATATCTTTGAGGATGTTTTTGAAAATTCGTGTATTATTGTGGACGGTTTTGAGTCCAAGATTAGCAGCCAGTCGCAGGGAAACAATAATAAGCCTGTTGTAATTTGCGGACAAGTTTTTGCTCCTGACCTCACCTTCCTTCCATTAAACCCCAACGAAACGTTTGTTAAAGACGATGCTGATGTTTGTGTGGGGTCAAATAAAACTGTAACTCTAAACAAGACAGTTTCAAAGCCAGGCGGATCTACATATGGAAATCATGTCCCTCAGTTCCCATTTCCTGACTTTAGCAACAGTCGCCATCAATGTATGTGGCAAAATTCACATTTAAAAAATGCAATTTTCGTTTTTTCGCGGATTAATTAATGGATGATTCGATATTTTCTTACCGACAGTGTCCACCTTGGATGTTCTCGAAGAGGAAATCGACTCTGATGATAGTCCCGCACCCATACCTCCCAAATCTTATGGAAACGTCGTTCTGGAAAGTGAATACAAAAAGAAGAAAGACACTTCTTCTTCATCATCTTCTTCTACATCTTCTTTCAAATCTGCAGTGAGTCATATCATCCCACCAAAGAAACCCGTAATTCCTGTTGTAATGCATGCGAAAAAATACGATGCGATCAAGAAGAAGGAGGAAGACGCTCAGAGGAATAAGGAGGAGAATATCAAGCGAAAAAAGGAGATTCAAAAGAAGTTCGTAATAATTAATTAACTAAACTAGATACTAGATTTACACTTTTCATAATCCTTAATTCATTTCAGGAAAAACGAAGAGTGGAAGCAGAAAGCGGATAAGATTAAACAAGATCAGCAAAAAACTGTTTCAAGTGGCACTACGATATCTGCAAAAAAAGCAAATCCAATCGCTCCATCAGTTTTGCTCAATAAACAACAACCATTAATGTTCATGAACAAGCCGCCAAGGGTACCGGGCGCCGGACCACCTCCCGCTAGCTCCAACCTTACAGGAGCAAACAAAATGATGATGATGGAAGGACTGGGACTGCACCGACCTTCCGGCCCAATGAAAAGTTGTATCAAACAAGGTCAGATCTCCAGGCCTGCGCCACTTGTTGCACCCGTGAGTTGATCAAGCTTATAAAATTCTATTATTATTTCCAACGCTTTTCTTAATTTGCCAAACCTTTCGCAGACATCATCTTATGGAAGTCTCACTAACGTGAAAACACCCATCATCAGTAAACCCTTGGCTCGAGTTGCAGCCCACGAAGAAGGTGGCTTTAGAACTCCAGGAGGCGCACATGGTCACAGTTTCCTTGATCAAACTACCGATTCCGGCCCAGGAAATAGTTATGATATAACCTTGTATGAGGATCTCGACGAAGATTTGAATCACAGGAAGGACAAACCTGTTCCCGAATGGGCAAAAAATAGTAAGACTTTTATCTTTTCAAAATAATTCGTTGCTTTCTTCCAGCATTTTAATTAATTGTTTTATTTACTCGTTTTTTTTGCAGAAACACAAATTGCCATATCTCTTCTTAAGCAGATTGGATGTGGTGAAATTAAAGGGGTTGGTTTTCCTTTCCCTCCAGTGCAGAAAGGATACCGACTGTTTGATGAATAGGCTATGAAAATATTACATAAAAATATACAATAGACAGGTCTTGAGTTCCCTGATCCCACTAGGATTTGATTAATACTTTTATTTTGTACACTCTAACGTTTTAATGATCGCTTAATTTAATTGAAAAAGAATAGTGTAAGTATTTAAATGAGTTCGCACGTAACTGACTCTTGTGTATCTTTCTATTACCTATAACGGTTAAATGTCAAAATTCTGTGAAATACTTTGTCGTACTTATATTTAAATAAAATTTAAACAAGCATTCAATTATTACGAATTACGGGCAATTATTTATTTGTTACTATTACTTTTTTTTGTGAGGTACTTTCTAATTTGCAATTTAGTCAATCAATAATTACTTTAAGTAATTTACTTAGTCCGACAAAGTTAGTCGTCATCATCATCCATGGACTCGACATGGGTTTTTGCCTTGTCCAAATACAGCAAACCTCCGCCAGCCATGATACACCCAAATCCAAGAAGTACCCCGATCCAAGCTATCAACCCTGCGGATTTTATCCCAACTGCGGCTAACTTCATGACAGATTTTACAAGTTCATTGAAAGTTGCCTGGAATTGCAGGAAAAAATGTTGCAAAATTTTTGCACATCCTGCAAATTAGATGGATAAGGTATGCACTAACTTGTCGAATATAAGCCATCGGTACAGTGACCTGAGAGCGATTCCCCAAATTGGGCATTTGATCCCGACCAATGGATTTGATTCTGAATTCCAGCTGTCCTTTCCCATGGGCTGGAGCACCCACCGGAAATAGATCCACGATCGATCCAGGCTCCCCATTTTCTCCGTTTTCATCCGTTTTTATAATATCTTTGATATCCACACTGCCAACAAGATAAGCAAATTATGACACTTCCCAAAAAACCTATCTGTAACCTTCTCACCTCGTCTGGAGAAGAAGAACGGCGTCCATGAAGACTTCAATGTGTTGGTCAGTCGCCTGCACGGCCATGCCCTGTTCAACAATTAGTGACAATTAGCAGTGGACACCATACCCCTAATTGTGACTAATACCATCTCAATTTCCTGATCTGCCAGCGTACTATTTGGACTGACTCGATCAAATACGACGGTGGCAAGAAATGTCGAAATAACAAATGCTCCACCGGTGCCCACAACCAGTAAGTTTTTTAATAGATCTTGGTTCTTCATCATTTTTCAAGTTTTTTTGTAGAAAAATGTTCAATTATTCTAATCAAATTATCCTCTGAGACTTGGCTTGGCTTCCTTCTCCATGAATCTAGGTTAAATGACGGCAAGTAAAATTTATTGACCACCCGGAATGAGGGGAAGGAATGAATATGAATGACTATTTTGCAAATGGCGTCACTCTAGGCGCAGGTATGGTGGCCTACCTACCTTTGATCCGGCCATAGCATATTTTCCATGCATTAACCAAAATATGGCGAATTTCCTTTGGCAAGGATGTCAGTCCATGATAAATGTGTGACCATTTCAAGTCATGCATGGCATGGATGGTTGCTTTACTTTGGCAGTGTTTGCCTCGGTTAAAATTAAATATTAAGGATTACTGGAACTGAGTGGATAGGTAAAACTAAAGGTATTTATTTGGCAGGGTATAATTTTGAGGTAAATCCTATCCATTTGTGTGCTCTTCCTTCCTCCAAACTATAAATCGTTAAACGGTTCGACCTTCTGTCATCAATTTTAAATGAAGTCTCCAACTCGGTGGGTTTAGCTTGATTTTGGTTAAATGAAGTCAAGTTTGGTTGTGTTTTATAGGATTCATAAAGGAGTTGGCATTGTCACTTTGGCTCAATTGAGTTAGTGGTGCATATCATGGTGAAATATGGAGTATGGATGGTTTAATTTAGTGAGCTGTTCCTGGATTGATAGTGGTAGTAAAATTAAGTAAGAAGACATATATTTCATTATTTTATCCAATAAAATCTTCCGTGAAAATGCCAGGTCATAAAATGTCCATTAATTAAACAATGCCTCATTTCCTGCCCACGGTGACATTCTTTTAGTTGGAGCTCGCTAATATCTGATAAGGCCAAATGCTTCTACCTTTGTTGGCCTTAATTCCGATTTCCAACATTAATTAATACCAGCGATAAAATTACCGTTACACAAACTCTCATTGATTTCCAAACGCTAGAAGTTAACGACTTTCACCCAAAAAATGTGTTGCAAAAAAATCCAAATTATGGAGTGGTAGCAATTGTAAAGTCGCGAAATTCATGAAATAAGCAAAGAAAGCCCAAATATTTTAGCAAAACACAATTAAACGAGGACATTCACATCCATTGACGTTATCTGACTCTCTGGGCGAAATACGCTGGCGCAAGAAACCTCCCAGAATTGCTATTTCCTATTTTCACAACTTTTCTTTTACCCAGCTAGCTCCGAGGTATTGATACCATCCTACATAATATATCGATAAAGTCGCAACGCCATAAATATTTAGCCCAAAATTATTATTCGACATTGGCATAATTCTGAGTCTTATTTAATTCCACGTAAGGCTTTTATTTCTAAAAAATTAATACTGGACTCTGGCGAAGTCACTAAAATATATTGATCTTGGTAAAATATTGCAGTCCAGGCGAAATGTCAGTTGCCCAAAGTTTGATTCATGGATAGATTATTACGACATTTATCCAATTGCGTGATATTTATGACAGTAAATAATTACTGAGGAAGGAATCGAGCCGAGGTAGCGTCCGCCCCGTTGGGTGATAATTCCCTGGAATAATAATTATACAGGCTGACGCCACAAAACCAACCAAGTCCATATTTTGGACTACTTTACTATTTACTTTATCCTGGACATATCCAAACAATACTTCACGAAACAAATCGTCGCTCAGTTGGACATTTGTGGTTCTGGGACGGAATAACGTTTGACTTTCGAAACTAAAGTAAAGGATCCTGGTGTTAATTATTGTTCTGAGCAAATAATTCAAGTGAGTGGAAAGTGGTCCATAGTAAAACAATAGTATTTTTGCGGAGTTAGTTTACTTTGTCCAACCGGAGAAAGGTAGGTCTGTAGGACAAGGTCTGTCCACTAGTCCTCCCACCCACCGGAGTAAGTCAAGTGCCACGTAATGTAGTGTAAATTGATTGACTGCTCAGTACGGTTAATTACAAATAAAGCTAAAGTAAAGACATTTCTTTGGAAGTAAGCAAATTGCAAGGGATTCCAAAGTTTGAGGCAAATTGAGACGGGATCAAAAAATTGCAGAAATACATTAGTTTTTTGCACATATTAGCACTTAGCAAGTGCAAGGATCCAGTTATTGAGGTGGTCGGACGAAGGTAGACTTTAAATAAGTTGAATACAGTTCAAGGATTAGATAGTTATCATGGGAAAATTGATTGGTTTCGGATTAATCGGCTACGGTGTGGGTACCCTGTTAACGATCGGGATAATGGCGATTGGTGGAATGGAGGTTATGGTGGGGTTATTTCTGCCGATGGTAAGTTATCCAGGATAAGTTATCCGGAGGTCGTTGTACAGCAAAGGTCACATACAAATGTCTTATTGTATAATCAGGCCTTGAGAATGGCACCTGTCGACCAACTCCTCCTTGCTTGGGTAGAAGTTCCACTGTCCATGGCGATCCAAGGGCGTCTCTCTAATGTGACGACATTCAAGGAAGATGGGATTCTGGGTGGGGGCAGGATAGATTTTGAAGTGATCATGGCCGGTGGTGGCTACGACTCTGCGGAAGAACCGGTCGCACCCGCGCTATGGGTGGAAGAGGTTTGATAACTCAAATATTTCTTAAAGTTAGAAAAACTTGGATTTTTTTATCAAAATTTTGAAATTTTTCCAGGACGGAGATATTGATGAAGTGATTCGATACGGTGAGTGGTTCAAATAAGGCTAAGTGAGCTAATTGCTTATCAATGGCTTATCATTGTGACTTTCAGTTATCAAAGCGGGTCCTCTGAACTATCCCAGCATATTCTTCTGGTTGGTTGCAATGGGATCTTTGGGAGGGATGGGGATGGCTATCATCTTCAAATTGTTTGGGAAAAAGAAATCACCGGATTCTATTGAAAGGGGTGCATCAGCACCTCCGGCTACCACTGTCCAAGTCATTGCTTTGGATGAGACGTCTTTTAAGGAATGATGGATCAAATTTTGAACGCAATTTGAGAATGGGTCAATGGATCAATTTTATTTCGGGATTGGATAAGTGTGAGAATGTCTACCTGAAATGAGTGTGCACAATTATTGTAATTTCAATTTCTAGAGTATTTTTGAGCTTGTGTAAAATGGTAATATCTACTTAGATTCCTCTTATCTTTATGACGTGATAACTGAAATAGTTTACAACTTAGATTTAGCTACGCTATTGAACGTTAAATACCACATTTTACATAATGTACCCAAATACTTTGTTTCTGCATCTTATCTTATTTTAAGGAGCATTAGATAAGAAACCACTATTGTTTGCATAGGATAATGAATATTCTTCTATTCTGTTTTTTCTTGAATGTGTCACCACTTAACTTACTGGAGTATAGATATTTAGTAATAAAATAAAGTGAGACAAGCTTGTTTAACCCGTTTGAATCCGCATAAAATAAAGCATTGTCATTTTACATTATTTCGAAGTTTTTAAATAGTTTTGGTAAACTACCATTTTGAGCATAATTCATGCATTATTAAAATCATGGATAATTTTCTGGAATCCTTCCTTTACACGGGTTACATTTTACTAGCTGTCGTAGTTCTTATTAAAGCCTTACATGAGCCAATTATAGGAATATTAGTGGTTATCCTGGTCTCCAGCAATTTAGACAATTGTGAGTAATCTACTACAAATTTTAGTCGAAAATAAATACGCAAAAGATTAGGAGTTGACCAATTTCTGATTCTGTTGCAGGTAAACAATTTCGCTCCGAAATCTCCTCAGCCATTAGGAACTACTTCCGAAGACTTTTTCAAAAACTTTGCAAGTTGTTATTTTTGATGGGAGATGATTCCTTGGGTGATGGGGGCTGTTGTGGGTGCGACCTGGTCAAAGAGGGGTTGGACAGTTATGCATGGTTTGGGAATTGCGAATTTTTAGACGCCTCACCAATTGGTAAGCGGTTTGAATGGGCAATTATTGACATGAATTTGGAAAAGGATTGCAAATTAAGAGATAATGCTTTGATTTACAGAACAACTTCGTGTCCCAGTTTGCGTAGGCAATAGAAGACGACGCTATGTATTACCAGCACGTGAAAATGTTGGAAATTTTGTCGCTCAACTAAATCCTGGCAATAGGAATTATTAGTAAATTGTACACTAACAATTTTCAAAGAAATTGAGATTTCTCTTAAAAAATTATTAGATTTAGTTTTTTTTATTCGCACCATGAATCCGTTGTTTTAACAAGTTGTGTTCTCAATTATGGAATAGTATTAAATTTTAGTTCGAAGTATTTTTTTTTAGTTCAAATCAAGAGTATATACCTTTTTGTAGCAATGTTAGTAAAGTAATACTGATAAAACCTTAGAAAGTAATATTATTAATAAATACAATTTTCAGAAGAATTACACAAATCCTATTTGTAAAATATAATCTTTTTATAAGGCCAGAACCGAAGTATTCATGAATTCTTGAACATGGTACATTGTACTGTGACGAGTATGAACACAAAAATCTCATTGACTAATAATTATTGACTACAAAAGAAAAATGGTCGAAATTGAATTCGAAAGGATAAAGCTGCAAAAATACTTTCGGTTATTTGTTAAAAACTAAATAAATACTTGTCGCCTGCTATGACTCGTACATCAGTCTTTGGTAGTGGGAGGATATTTCGGAGGTTGGGAGATGTAGTCCAAATTCTAGTGCGATTAAAGCTGCAAATTCGTAGGAAAGAATGTCACCTTTTGCAAGTCTGAAAGAACTTTCGATTTTCTGTGAGGAAGGACAAATTAGGCAGATTAATTATTAAATAATTTTCAAAATCTGGGTTATCTAATGATATGAGTAACTTACTTCGATAAAATTTCGCAGGGGTTCCCCTTTAATGTCGTTTAGTTTTGCAGATAGAATTAAGCATGCTCCAGCCATAAATTTCCTATTCGCTTTATTGACTACGGAGAGGAGGATTAATTTTTCCCTACCAAAGTTTTATCATGTATTACTTTTAGTCCTGTTTTATAAAAATGTGTAAGTTACCAGTAGACGTAGGCCTGAGCCACGGTAAGTAAGTCGATATTGCATTCTTTGGATATTTTACGCATTTCTCGTTTCAAACTGGTAAACGTGAAGAACAAAAATTAGTATTTGACAACTTTGTAAGCTACAACTGAAAGAATACCTTCGTAATTTACTAAGAGTAAGGTCAATTTGAGGGAAACGTTCCCGAAATTTGTCATTAAGTTCTTTCTTCAAGTCACTGGCTTTGCAGTATTCTATAACTGAGGTCATGTAAGAAGGAAAAGTGAGGAGGGTGCGGTGTTTTCCAGCTCGGAGTTCAGGGTCGTCTAATAAATCTGGATGATAATTTAAACCGGAGACACCATCTGCAACAATTATTTTTCGGTTAAATGGCTAAAACGAATCGTAACTTAAAATTTAGCTTGACTTGACTGACCTCCAGTTTTCGGATGGAATGCCGGAGGATTTGGTGATTTCTGTGCATTTCTAGCATTTGCTTCCAAATTTTCTCCATTCTCGTGGTTCTGACCAGTTGCAGCATTATTCGAAGCCAAGTTTTGTCCAAATCCAAGTCGTTGCGGTTTAATATTGGTTTCGTAAGAGATGCACCTGTGTCAAATATAAAAATGTTAGTAAATGAAAATTTACAAGTAATTTATAAGTTATCCACACCTTTGAAAATACAAGTTTTTAGCATTTGAATCCAACGAATCCGATCTAATATTGTGGAAACCGTGTAGTTCCATGAGTTTCTGTCTGTGTGGCGGTGTCACACCTTTGACTGGGTTGAAATTTTGGTTGAAATTCTCTGAAGGCGTGAGTAAATATCCATAACTTTTTTCCTCGTCTCCAAATCGAAACGACGAGGGCTCACTCTCTCCTCCACCAGAACCTCCCATTCCCGACATTGGTCTCTGACTTCCTGAAGCATTTCGCGTCCTTTTGGCAAATGCTTCCGCAAGATCTGCGGCCGCTCTGGATGGAGAATAGAAAAGAGAGAAAAAAGTTCAGCACTTGGATTCGCATATTAACATTATCACAAAAACATGAATACGAGCTTGTAAATTCGAAATTAGTCACAATTGTTGTGGATGACACATTAAATTATATTCCCAAAAAATGTTAGCTATACCAAAATACCCCTCACCTCTAAAGGTTGGATTTTGGAACACAATGCGAAAGAATGATGGATTAATGGATTTGTTAATTAAACAGGTTTCAGGAAAAAAAAGCGTTTCAGAACCTTTCACGAATAAAGAAAAAAAGATTCAACATATTTCTGAATATCCTTGCTATTCATGAAGAAAGAAGTTGCAAAAAAAGTTATTTTTCTACAACTAGACATAAAAGACTAGGAAGAAAAAGATGAGATAAATAGTTGCGCACAAAACCTCAAGTTGCGGCAGTTTGTAACGAACTAAAAAAAATCAAAACCTGTCGTTGGACGAGGATAGAGTCCTGGACCTGGACCTTTTTCTTACAAACCAAGGCATGTGTCCTTCCTCACTTAAGATTAGATCATACCACGTATTTCATGATGAACACGGCCAATGAAATTAAAGAAATTCAAGGAGCGGATTACGGTTTCTTAGCACAATGGGTATTAAAAATATGTGTGAAAGAGGACAACGATGATGTTAAATCAAAATTTAAATGATAAAAAAGACGCCGAATACAAAAAACTAAAAAAAATCAAAGTATTGGAACAGGGAAGGGAAGGTGAATAAGTTTAAAAAATCTTAAGGTTGTAAATACATGGTTTCGTTTGGACAACTACGGTAGATTATTGATAAAATCATACCTATTTGTTGGAACAGGTTTAATCTGGCTTTTTGGAACGTATGGCAGTGTACTGAATATAAGAACTGGAAATAAAAATTGTATATAAATCATTTGTTTGTGTAACTGAAATTAAAATGAAGTATCAATCTATTAAACCTGGCGTCCTTTTATTGACCACAAGAATAAGTCGTTCTCCATTTCGAATGATGGGACGTGGATCAGCACGCATGTTAATGACTCTCATTTGAGGACGACGAAATACAGCTGGAGGATTATTATGAGGGGTAGTATTATTAGAGGTACTCGAGCTGTCGGAAACGTTGGTGTTGGATATTTTATGAGATTTGTCTGCAAAAATAACAAATGCGACAAGATTAGAATCAGGTTACATGGTCTAATTGTGGTTTTGATAGCTTAACACTTTCGTCTTACTGTGTTCAACGCTTTCAGAGCTGCTAAAGTGAGCATGTCTTCGGCTGTGACTCTTTTCTTTATCACCCTCCTTATTATTAGCACCTCCACTACTAGACCGTCGTGCCCTCGAAAGATAATCTCCAACTTGAGTTGTATGTGCTCTAAAAATACAAAAAAAAATGTCCATGAATTGCAAGATAGTTCAATAATGATAAATACTAAATTACTAAAACCCCACGAACCTCGGTCTCGAATTTGAAAACCCACCAGGGGCCGGAGGTTCATTTTCCTCTTCTCCAACAGCTTCCAAAGACCCTCCACCCACTCCCACGATGGATTCTGCTCTAGAATGTTGATCACTAGTTGCGTAAGGTCCTTTTCTACCACTTCCAGAATGCTGACCACGGGATTCCTCATCCGACCAAAAGGCGTCATCATCTCCGGCATGAACTTCTACAGGAATTGTGGAAATAACAGCTTGTCCTGGTCCATCTGTATCGTCAAAATCTCGGCGTCGACTAGCGTTATCACCTCCACCCTGATAGGCAAGACTGGAACCTGGCGCTTGGCGTCGGGAATCTTGTTGCTGTTGAGATATTTTTTCGGCGTCCGCTGCAGCTCGGGCCTGAATGTGTTGGAGACCCCAGGGCGTGTCGTTGTAGGTCCCGTCCATTGAGATGTTTGTTAGAAAGTTTATCCTGAAGTTATACATAAAATTAGCACAAATTATCCTATTTTTGACATTGATAAGTTTTTTTATATTACGATTCCAGCCGTTTCCTTTGCCGATCCATGTATTCTCTTTCACGGGTCCCCATCTTATCTGCGGTGTGGATGAGGTTATCAAACAGAAACTCTGTGAAATAATCGTCTGTCACTAAAAAAGTGAAAGTAATTTAATTAATCAAATTGTAAACAAACTTTTGTTTACAATTGACTCTCTGGAGAATGGACTTAAACTCACCTTCACAATTCCGAATTGGTTGTTTTCAATTAAATCTAAACTATTTCTAGTAATTAAGGGTGAGTAGTTGGAGACTAAATGGTTAAATTATAATTGAACTACATTAAAATTAGAATTAAATAATTAATCTCTCCCAAATAAATTGGACTGCGCTCTGTTAACTTTACTTGCCCCATCCAATCCCGCGAGTCGAAGCAATGTGCTTTTCTGTCTGCTTGAGAATTTCTGGAATCCAAAAATTTAATTGTTAAATTAAATTATATTGTGACTTAATTTGTGGAATTAACTCTATTTTAAGGTAAAGCCACAAAATGAAGCTATTCACTCACAACATGCTCACTTCCAGAATGATAAGAAACGTGCAGGTCGGCTATCCTTTAAAACTCAAGGTAAGAAGTAATTGAGGCAGTAATCTGTTGGGATTTTTAATAATTATTCAATATTTTAAAACTTTTTAGGCCACCGAGGTTCGAAAAGTGACGCAGGACTTTTTACCAACTTTAGTGTCCAAAGTGCTGCCCAGAGTTAATTGGTCTGTATTGGTGGAAGCTACTCAGAGCGTAAGTCATATAATATTTAATTGTTGTCGAGTAATTGTAAAATAATTATTGTATTGTATAATGGAATTTTTCAATCTTTACAGTTAGGTCAGGGAGACGCCGTGCCTCAAGACGTTGCAGAGGATTATGAGAAGAATGAAGAATTTTTAAGGAAGGTTCATCACGCGTTATTTGAGGTATGAGATTTGTTAAGAATCTTAATTGGAATGGAATGATGATAAGGTGTTTATTTGCAGATTGAAGTAATAACTGGCGAACTGGAGTGTCCGGAGACGGGTCGTAAATTCCAGATTCAAAATGGGATTCCAAATATGCTCGTTAATGAGGATGAAGTATAAATTAGGAACTAAAGTAATTTTTAAATTTTGCAATAAGTATTTAGGTTACATTTACTTTTTTGTGACTTGTACCATTGACCACGCTAATATACATTTATACTAGTTTTGTCATAGATCTTTAGCTAAAATATACTTAAATAACCCGTTATCATAATCTAAACGAGAAGCCAGGACGCCGGTGACCATAATGGGTCCGAGATCCGAAGGCTCCTCCGCCTGAGACTGGAGAAACTATTGGGTTTGCATAATGTCCTGCAGGCGGTAGTCTATTTACCACTGCTTTAAATCCGTGAACTGCAATAATTATTGTACAATTAGACATTTAAACATTTCGTTAGCTAGTAAATTATGTAATTTCGTTTACTATACGTTAAATAATAGCCTAAGTTCTCAACTTTTACCTGGATGACTTGTGTACGAAACGGTTCTTAATAGGCCATCTGGATCCATTACGGCGTACCTCCCATGAACCATGCCTCCACTCCTGAATTCCGTGTGACCATGATTTGTCCCTGACTTGGCATCATGGACACGATACGCGAAATTGTATTGGGGACTTGGTAGTGGTGGGGGTGGTGCCATGAAGGTCGTGTAGCGTTTAGGCTGTGGTTGTGGTTCAACTTCGAGTTGAACCTCATTTTCTTGTACTTGTGGCACTGGCACTACTTCGGTTGGATAATACTGTTGAGGTTGTGGGTGTGCCGATCCTTGGGTAAAATACTGATAATTTGCTTCCGGACTTGGTTGAAAATAATGAAGCACTTGTGGTTCTTCGGGCTGCTTTTGGTGTGAATGAAGTTCATGTAAAATTCCTCCTTGTAACATTTTTGACGAACTTTCCACCATACGCATCGGTTCAAACTCGGTGATTAGGACTTGACTCTCGAGCTCTTCTGGGATTGGGATGATTAATTTTGAAAATATTGGTGGATAAGTGAAACTACTGCTGGTAGCTGTGCTACCACTAGTTGTCCTCCGATTGGGATCATGCTTCTTTTTAGTTTCCTCAAAAAGTGAAACGGTTATTTTTGTGGGTTCTTTGGAAATCAGTTTGGAAAATTTGATGGGTCTCTTTTCTTGGGTTGGACGTGGACGTCGGCGTCTTATCGGTTCTGCTTCGGCGGTGTAGGCAGTGATTTTAATGGGCTGCTTGTCCTTATCGGAGGATACAGTTTGAGTTTTGTCCGTGGAGTTTCCGGTTTGTGGCAGCGTTTCTACTTTTGCTCTTTGTACGGAAAAGATTTTGGGCTCTGACACAGATAAGTTGACAGGAGCAGGATTGGTAGTACTTGTGGTTACGATTAATTCAGTCGGAGATGGTGACAGGGTGGATTGTTGACCATCTTTAGAAATTTCTGGCGTTGTTGTTCCACTCACGACATTGAACAGACTCCCGACAACGCCTAGAGCGAGGAGGAGGCGTTGTGACAGTTTTGAGGATTTCTGTAATACAAATTCACCTTTATTTGGAAACAAAATTGCAATAATTTGCAGAATTTACCATTTTGCTTTATCCTAACTAATTTCAGAGTTGCATGCAATCGAACTGAAACACAATGCTTCAAATACGGAAGCCGACCATTCCTACCAGAACTTAAATCAATCACTGAACTCTTTGTGGAATGAATGTGAGACCATTTATAAAATATTTTGTTGTAACTTGCAGTTGGACCCCAACTGGTCATGCATTTGCAAATTAGGATCTATAAATGTCTTCAATTGACATAATATTAGAACTGTTTTGTTTATAAGTTGTCCACCCTTTTAAATCGGAGGCAAATTCTTACAGGCAATGCATGATTGACATCAGTGAATGAGAGACGCTTGCTTTTGCATAATCTTTTTTAGAATGTCTCATGCAAACTGATACAGATACTGGGACGTGATGCAACTGTTAAATAGTGTCCACAGGTAGTGGCACTACCTGTAACAGGTAACTTACCTGAGGTAAGGTAACATGCTGGGTAATTGCAGGGTGGGGTAGGGCTGGTATGCATAATAGAAAAATAAATGACATGCAATCTCATAAAGGAAAGATATTTGTCTAGAATCACTATTACTTATCTCAAATCCGCATTGCTTTGTTGCAAAGAATTGCTTGTGTGCACCTTGTTTCATGATAATAACAGATTTGAAACCTAGTTTATTAACAGGATTGATGATTACTTGTGAGTTTTATGGACATGTAAATATTCGAATGCTGTATCAGATACAGCAAATCCGAACAAATCTTTTCACATGTGACCAAACTAAGCAGCGATTTAGTTCCTTTATGTCGTAACTTGACAGTTTTGACTGATGACACAAGCCAAGTTAATTAATGATTGATTCCATACATCAAAGATGGTATTTAGGCTGCATTACTTTGCGTGTGGGTAATGGTTAGCATTACATTTTATAAAATGTCCACCTCACCAGATTGTGATCCGCATTCTGATTATTTTTCTTGATTGCTCTACTTTACTTCCATGTCGCAGTGGTGCAGTGGAATGACTGCATCCTGTCTAATGATGCCTATTGTTACTTAATTTACTGGTTAGGAGTCAAAAACAAAAAAAAATAAAATTAGTAGGAAGTTGCTTTGATGACTTCCATCCCATCATGTGGTGAGTGAGTTATGCAATCGGAATGAATTATAAAAAAATGTAATTGGAATATCATAATTGTCTCAGAGTCTGAGAATAACTCGGCAAACTTGACGGGTGAGATCTTATCAGGATTGGAAATGAATTTGGAGTTGTTGCTGTCAGACATCTTTTCAAAATGTTTGAGACAATTCTTCTAATTATAAGCAGAGTATCGTAATGTCAAGATATGTTGTGTAAATAAAGTTTAATCAGTTAATTATGGCATTAATTTATAGGCTTGCAGAAACATTTTACGTTCTGTAGTAAATCCATCCTATTAATTTCAATAAGGCTTATAAATGACATGCCATCAATCACTAATTGACAAGCGGTAGTAAAATTAAAATTACATCATGCTTTAGCTTTTATGATTGACCAAACAATTGCTGGAATATCGAGATATGGGCGTATGTACATGAATCTTTGCATGGATCGAGAAATTGAAGAATTGGAATTCTTTTGTAGGCAATTCTGATTGAATTTCATTTAGGCCGGATTTTTGTTTGCATAAAAACATGTATTTGCAGATTTTGCAAATTGTCCGTGGCCCGAAATTTTGATCGGATTCGAATCAATTCGAGATACGAATCAAAAGACGCTAAAAATTGAAGCTTGCATAAAATTTTCTTTGGTTACTTAAAAAAATTTAATGAAGAACTGAACAAGAAACTCATTTATAACTTTTTTTGGCTGTACTAAAATTGCATTTCTTGATAACACCATCACCCGATTTGGGGGTTATCTACAAATCACTAGTCCTAGACCAACGCTTTAGCAAGTCTAGTGAAACTCGTAATATTTCCAAATAATGAAGCCTAACCTGCCCCCACTGGTGTTACTAACGTCTCTGTCATTAGTCCTACTTTTTGCCCATTTTCCACCCTGTGCCGCTGCCGTTGCCGCTACGGCTGATAACCCACCCGCCGCCATTCTTCCCGATGACGCCTTTGTTGCCGACATCCAAGAAGGTCAGCCGAGAAATAAACGACTCAACAATTTTGGGATGCCTGGAAAAGCTGTTAAACCAGTCGTTGAAGATGAACAGGAAGCTTTCGACAATCTGGAAGAAGACGCAATTTTGAAACGTGAGTCCATCCAGAATGAGTCTCCAGATGCAACTCGGACTCAACGTCGCGCAAAACAAGACAAGTTTAAGAAAGATGAATCGAAATATGCGAAAGAAATGAAGAACAAAGCCAGGAAGATGGCTCCAAAATTGTCTGGAAAAATGGTGAGCCTTGGCGAATCCTGTGACGACCCAAGTTCCCAGAAGGTTGAAGACATCTTGGAAAATTCTGAGGATGAATCCGTAGCAAAGCAACTTCTTTCCCTGGCTAAGGACGGACGCCTCTGTGACTACAACAAATTCCTGACTTGTAGAGATAGTAAGTGTCGAAATTCTTCAATGGAATAATAATTCCGGATTTATTAAAACAACTTATCTTAATATTTTAGAAAAGTGTGACTACTGGAATCCAGGGGTGGTCAGTGTGACTCAAGGCAAGCCAAGAGCGATTTACACGGTTGGACAAGAATACGTTTGTGGAACTTTTCCAAAATACTATGAATCCACCGTAAGCTGGCTTTAGCCTCTTATTTTCAATGTGTTAAAACTCTTGTAATTTTTTAAAGGTTTTTCTTCAATGCGCCGGAGAAGAAGGGAAATACTGTACAAGAACAAATCCCATGAAATGTCCAAAGTTCGAGAAACAAGTTGAGAAACAAGGAAGGACATTATCTCGACAAAAGACCAAATCTCGACAAAAAACCAAATCTCGCCACAAGGCTCAAGACATTCAAAAGGATGAAATTGGTGATGGAGACGAAAATTCAGGCGGATCCGAAGAAATTGACCGTGAAGACGGTGGCGATCCCGAATCCGGCAGACCTGGATTTGGCGAACCAGGAAATGTGGATCCCGGAAGTGAAAATGTCAACAGCACCCAAGTCATCCCACCAACAACTCCGCAACCGCGACGGTACGGACAACATTGCACGAGCCAGGAAAAATGTCAAGAAAAACTTCACATGTCCTGTAAACAAGATCATTTGATCCTGAAGGCTGGTGCGGTTCAGGGAAGCGCCCGATCCGCCAAGGAAGGCGAGGACACCATGGAACTGGACTACAACAATGGTCTCCCTCTCCTCCGACACGGACTTCCGGAAGAGGACCAAGGCGTCAAGGAAGCCATTTACTCAGATCTTCAAGAAGACTACAATGCTGAGACTCACGAAGAAAACAAAATTCCCAAACAATACGTTCTTTGTCGGTGTAACGAGGAATTTGCACCGTTTGAAAAACCCAATGGTCACGTCACCTGTAAAACTAGGTCGGACTATGACTGCGTCGATAATAAGGAGTGCGCTTCGGAACATTGTTTTAAAGGATATTGTCTCATGGCGAAAAAATTTCTGTTCTTCATCTCAATTTCGGACCATAAACAGAATTTGAATACTCATCCCCACGACTTTTATACGGATTATGAAGATGCGGCGGATGGCGCGTTGGGAGCGAAACAGGGGGGCGCGGGGGGCGCGTCGCTGGTAAGGGTGGAGAACCTTTGTATTGTGGCGACTATTTCATTCCTTTTATTTTTTTTGCGGGTATTTCATCCACTTCTCTAAACACAAATTATATGAATGATTACTCCATCTTGTCAAAGTATCCTATGTCATTTGTAAACTTGTATTCTTCGGAACAAATAAAGAGACATTAAAAGGTTGACTGTGTAAGAAAATTGGGATATTTCGCAATAAAGTCTGTTTCAAGCATGACTTGAAAAAAATGTAATTAGTGATTAAATTGGATAAGCCGTTTAAAAAAGTGAAGTCTGCTCTGATCTGAATTACAAGGGAAATAGAGACAATTAAGCTCAATTCAATTTTGCAACGGGATTGATTCCTTTGTGCATTTGTATTTCATCAGAATTAAGCTAAGGTCGGATTTTGTAAGCTTATTTGTTTCTCGGCAGAATAAGAACTAGAACTTGAGAACTCAATTTAGTATTAGGTTAAATACACATATAAATATATATAACCTTAAACTACATTTAAGCCTTATCAAACTTTCTATTGTACTGCAGTCCAGGATGAGGATGCACTTCAAACCAGATTTACTGTAGATTAACTTAATAAATTTGACCCTAGTCTGAATTACATAAGTCTTGTAGATGCTTGCTGGAATTAGAGCGAGTAATTTTAAAATTAAAGTATTTTAATTATTTTTGTGTTCACAAAAAATCTCAATAAATTGCATCAATAACACATCAAAATGTTTCCTGTATTTTAATTATCGCTATTTTTGAATTTGTCCACTTAAGTAAGTCAAGATCTGAGGCAATAAATATTTGCTTAGCTCTCTCTTAATTAAACAGCTTATGTATGACAAGATGAGAAAATGTTGTGGCGTTGTATTTACTGGATCATGATATCGTACATAAGTATTGAGAGAACATGTTTATTCAATTCTGCCCGATTATACAAATTGAAGTGTCCTTCGACCTTAATCAACTTATCCCAAATAAACTAATCATTCCATAACCACGTACGTATTAGAATAAGGTTAAAATATGACAAACCCATCTGTGAACTAATCCCTGAGTGGATTTGAAACAAATAAATCTTTGCCATCAATTGAATCTTGTTCGCAGTTGGCTTCCAGGCGTCGTGTCCAGAAGTTGTCTCCTGTAAAGACAATTTGAATTCAAGGCAAAAGTGATTTAAATCAATCTTGCCCATCATCTTGATAGAAGAACAATTTTATCATGGAAATTATCAACAACCACTCCCCCGAGCCTGTCCGGCCTTATTCTTCTACGCCTAC